>AWOL01S0067191.1:122454-148371 GCA_000715115.1 Nicotiana otophora
GGGGGAGGGGGAGGGGGGAGGGTGAGTTTTGAACCACCCGGAGCTAAGTTGGAAAAACCAGAAATTCTAGTTATGGTTTCCTTCTTCGCAAACGCGAAAGGACCCTCGTGTTCGCGATGAAAGAAATATGGGAGCTGGGCAATTGCCCTTCGCGTTCGTGTGGAGGGTGACGTTTTCGCGAAGCCTTGGGCTTCAGGCCTACGCGTTCGCGAAGGAGGACTGGGACCGGGGTGAAATTTCCCCTACGCGTTCGCGATAATACATACCAGGCAGAATGTCTTAAAACGGGATTTCACCATTTTTAACCTCATTTCTTCCATTCTTGAGCGATTTTAGAGGTTTTTGAGAGGGGATTTCAACTAGTAACTTGAAGGTAAGTTAATTCTACACACTTTGAGTTAAATACATAGATTATGGGTAGATTATAACCTGTAAATTTTGGAAATCAAGGGTTTAGATGAAAAACCTAGATTTTTATAAAAATGAGATTTTAACCATGAAAATGGTTATGGAATTGGGTGGAAATTGTATATTTGAGTTCTTGAGATCATGGGTAATGTTTTCCTCCGAAAATTTCCGGAATTGGGCACGTGGGCCCGGGTAAATTTTAGGAATTTTACCATTTTGGATATGATAATTTATTTAATAATCTAATTTCGAATTATTGAGCATGTATTAATTATTTTATATAAATTTTGGATAGTTTCAAATTTTTTGTCACTAAATTGAGATTTTACGCGACATTGTGATCGGGAAGTGGGCTTTGAGACAAGGTAAGTCTTTTGCCTAACCTTGTAAGAGGGAATTTACCCCATAGGTGATTTACATTAATAATTATTGCTTATTGTGGGGGCTACGTACGCACGAGGTACCGAGAGTCCATGCGTAGCTACTAATTATGCTATGTCCGGGTAGTTTAGGACTCAAATCATGAATTACTTGTGATAATTGCTCTTTTTATTTAATTAAATTACTGGAATTATATTGTAAATTGTTAGAGAAAATAGTAAAATATCGAAACTACATTTACTGGAATTTTGTGTAAATTATTTAATTGTTAATAGAAATTGAACATCCTATGTGTTAATTCTTTTATAATAACTTCTCATTCCGGAGGTTCATAAGTAAATGTCCTCCTTTCTTGTGGAGCGGGCCGAACGCCTCGGCAGTATAGATGCATCTATGGATCATGTCGCACGTCCCTCGGCAGTGTACACAACACTCTGGATCAGGCCATACGACTTCGGCAGAAATCGTGCCTAATAATAATAATTACACGATACCTTGATATTTTAATTGCTGCTTGTGAAGTTAATTGATAAATTGGAAATTATTTAAATGTAAGGAATTAATTATTTCTTCTTGTTAAAAAAATTATTATTGTTCATCTAAAATTCATGTTTAATTAAATATATTCTATTGTAATATTATTGGCCCATAGTGAGTGTCAAAGTCGACCCCTCATCAGTACTTCTTTGAGATTAGGATTGATACTTACTGGGTACGCATTGTCTACGTACTCATGCTACGCTTGCTACACTTTTTGTGCAGGACCTGAGACAGGTACTATCGGAGGACCTATCGTCGTGCACCCACATTATCTAGAGGCTTAGTGGTGAGCTACCTTTCTTAGCCGTTCTGCAGGAACTAGTGCCTTTCCTTGTATTTATTTTCTGTCTATTTTATTTCAAATAGTATTTAGAATTTTGTATAATCTACTAGATGCTCATACACTTGTGACACCAGGTCTTGGCACACACACTAGTAGAATTTTGGATTTAATTATTTTTCTTGGTTTTTAATTTAGCAGACCTTTCATATTTTTCTTAATTCTTGCAAGTAAGAAGATTTTAATTACTCGGTTAATTTTTAAAGAATTGAATGTGTGTTTAAATCACTAGTTGGCTTGCCTAGCTGTGATGTTGGGTGTCATCACGACCTATAGGTGAAATAGGATCGTGACAAGTTCAGTAAGTTATTCATGGATCTTTTTCTTCCAGACAGCCTGAGGTAAAAATATGTTAGAGACTTTGAGAGATTGACTTAGACTCTAGATATGGATGTGTCAACATATAACACCATATTTTGTAATCTGGCTATATATGCTCCTTACTTAGTGCCAACCCAAGAAGCTCGAGTCCAGAGGTTTGTTGATGGGTTGGTTGATCATCTATACACTACATTAGCCCTACAGATGAAGGCTTTGTCCTACTCTGATGCATTCGACCTCGCTAGAAAGATTGAAAACAAGGGACGTGTTGAGTGTACAACCAATGATTTACATAAGAAGGCCAAGACAAGAGGATCTTTTAATGGCATTTTTTAATGAAAATAGTAGAGAAGGAAATCAGGGACAATAACAACAAGGTTCTCAGATAGGGACACACTTGTCTTCACAGTTCGCATACAGACCACATTACAGACAGAGTACTAGGGGACTATCATCATCTAGACATCATAATTCTGGGTAGATATATGCTACTACTCCAGTCTGCCAAACCTCTGGGAGATCACATTTGGACCAGTGCCGTGTTCTGACTGGAGAGTGCTTTCGATGTGGCCAATTGGGAATTTAAGACAGATTAGACTACTCATAATACTTCAGGTGTTGCAGGTACAGGAAACTGAGGTCGAGGAGTCGAAGATCGTGCTGCTGTGAATCAAGGACAAGGGAATGCTGGTAGAGGTCAAGCGAGAGATTTTGTAATTACTAGACAGGATGCTCAGGCCTCGAATGCTGTGGTTACAAGTATTCTTTCTGTTTGTACATTTGACGCACTTGCATTGATTGATCCGAGATCTACTCACTCCTATGTGTCCTTGTACTTTGCTTTGAGGTTTGGTAGACAACCCGAGCTATTGAATGATCCTTTTCTAGTTTCTACTCATATTGGATAGTCTCTATTAGTTGAATACATGTATCGTGCTTCTCAGATTCGGGTTGAGGGTAGACATACTCTAGCTGACCTTATTGTACTTGATATGATTAACTTTAACATGTAGATGGAAATAGATTGTTTATCTTTTTTCTATGTTATCATCGATTATCATGCAAAGATAATTAAGTTCCAGATATCGAACAAACCCAGTTTTGTCCTAAAAAGGGGACAGGTTCCAGAGATTTGCAAAGTTGTATCTTTTATGAAGGCTCTACGATTACTGAAGTGTAACGACCCGACTTGTCATTTTGATAGTTAACGTCCCGTTCAGAGACTTAAGGTCCCGAGCAGATTTGTAATGTGTATTATGACTTGTGTGTGTGGTCGAGATTGGTTTTCAGATGATTCGGGACTAAATTGAAAGAATAATTCTTATTTTTGAATCTTAAATGAAAATAGTTGACCGGAGTTTGACCTTTGAGAAAACGAATATGGAATGGAATTTTTATGGTTTCAATAGCTACGTATGATGGTTTCAGACTTAGGCGTATGTCCGAATTTGGATTTGGAAGTCCGTATGGCAATTCAGCGCATTTTGGCGAAAATTGGAAAAGTTGGAGATTTAAAATAATGATAAGTTTGGCGAAGGTTGACTTGATTAATATTGGGTTCGGATTTCAATTTCGGTAATTGGAACAACTCCATTATGTAAATTATGACTCGTGTACTAAATTTGAAGTCATTCCGGATTGATTTGATACATTTCGACACAAGATATAGAATTTGGAAAATTAAAAATTCATAAGTGCGATTCATGGTACAATTTATAATTTCGACATTGTTTGATGTAATTTGAAACCACAAGTAGGTCTATGTTATGTTGCGGGACTTATTGGTATATTTGGATGAGGTCCCGAGTGGCTCGGATGAGTTTCGGACAAAGTGCAGATCGTTTGGCGCCTTGTTGAAGCTGCTGGAATTTCTATTGCTGGTTTGATCGCTTCTGCGGAAGCTTGGTTGCATAAGAGACCTTACAGAAGTGTGGCAGTGTCAAGCAAAAGCGGAGGTTGGAAGCTGGGCAGGATGTTTGCGCAGAAGCGGGGGTTGTCTCACACCTGCGTTTATGCAGAAATGGAGAGGGTTAGCACATGTGTGAGTATTGGGTAGCTGAGTGAAGTACGCAGGAGCGAGATTTGTCTCGCACAAGCAAGACCACAGATGCGACAAATCTTTCTACAGGTGTGAAACTCGGCAGAAACATAAGGATCGAATTTGGTCATTTCTCTAACTTCGTTTTGGATTGTTGGAGCTCGGTTTTGGGCGATTTTGGAGTTCTTCACAAGTTCGTCTTAGGTAAGTGTTCTATATCCAAAAGTGATTATATTTCATAAATCCATGGTTATATTCATCATTTATTTCGATTTTAATTGAAGAAATTGAGAAATAAATTTCGAAAACTTTCGAAAATGTAAAATGAAGATTTGGAGGTCGAATTATTATGGGAATTTAGTAATTTTGGTATGGTTGAACTCGTATCGAAATGGGTGTTCGGGTTTTGTAACTTTTATCGAGTTTTGAGGTGCTGGTCGGGGGTTTGACTTTTGGCTTGAATTTTTAATTTTAATTAATAATCGAAGTTTTATTATCCAGAATAGTTTCCTATGACTTTTATTTATGATTTGAAGTTATTTTGGCTAGATTTAAGCCGTCCGGATGTTGTTTCACTCGAGAAGGTTGTTTTAGAGTATCACTCTAGCTTCTTTGAGGTAAGTATCTTGCCTAACCTTTTATGGGGAAACTACCCCTTAGGATTCGAGTTATTTGTGCAAATTGTATCATGTGAAGGTCGTGCACGCGAGGTGACGAGTACGTGCTCAGGCTGTTTTGTGGAAATTTGACCGTTTAGGGCCCTTAGGTTCTTAGGTCCATTGAATATGAAGTTGTTTGTTATGTTAAATTCCCCATTTACTAAATTTACCCTTACGTGTCTTAATTGGAATTAATTGCTTCATGCTCTTCCCTTATCGTCAATTAAACTCTTATGTGCCTTAACTGAAGTTGTTGCTTATTTTATTTCCATGCTATCCCTTCCGTAATTATTCATCCTTGATTGAAGTTATTATTATCTTTTTCGTAATTTTTTATCATTAGTTGAAGTTATCATTATCTTTCCCATAATTTGTTTTTCCTTAATTGAATTTCTTATATCTCTTCCGTAATCACACAAACCTAAATGAAGATTTGTTATTCCTTATCCTTGTTAACTTATCCTTAACTGGAATCATTGATTCATGTTTTCCCTCTTACCATTGAATTGTACTTTTGTGGAATCATTGCTGCACATTAACTCTTCCTTGTTGAGCTATTGCTATGTTGTACCATTATTTCCTGTTTTGTCTTTCTTTGTGAGCTCGTTCTTCTGTTTGTTTTGTATTCTAAAGTTACTAAGTTGATTTACTTGTTGTATTCTTGTGTTATTGTCATTGTTGTTGTTGTATTCAGTGTTGTTGAGCCAAGGGCTATGTGTGGTTGTGATATTGGAACTGCTTTGAGGAAATGTTATGGTATGTGGGCACATATTATGAAAGTCATTTATTGAGTTGTTATATTTTTGGCATACGTGTTTTGTTGAGAAAATTGTTATGTTGGTTGCACGAGGTTTCTACCGTACGGTTGTTATTGTGTTTGCACGAGGTTTCTACAGTGTGGTTGTTATTGTGTTGCACAATGTTTCTGCCATGCTGTTGTTATTATTGATACGCTTGCGGTGGTATAAGGTCTTGGTGTTAAAAAGCATGCAATGAGATAAAGTGGGCTTAAAACGTGTGGCTAGTAGGGGAACTACTAGAAGCCATACGGTGTGATAAGGTGGGCTAAGACATGGGATGTTGTTTCAGAAAAAATGATTTTCAAAACTAAATATAAAGGCTCACGCGGTGATGTAAGAAAAGTTGTGATTCATTTTACCATTTGAGACTACGAGGCGGTACCTCTGGAGGGCTCTTGTTGTCATTTCCCCTTTTCTGTGTACTTGTCTTTTATTGTTGTTTTACTTTGCATACTATTAATTGTTTTCCTTCGTGTTGTACTATTTGCTCAGTTCTATGTAGTTAATCTTGTTGTGTTGGTCGCTGATTCAAACTTCATTACTGCTCTTATTACATTGTACATTTTGTGGTGATCATTTCTTATGTTCCATTCATTGTCTCTACTCTTATTTGTTGACTGGAATTATGTTAGAACACTTGCACAAGCATACACGTAGTTAAATCACCCATATCGGTTTTAAAAGGTGAATCCTGACGTTATTAACCATTATACCTACTCTTGTGTTCTTGCCTTCTATATGAGGATTTTTCTATTGGCACGTGAGTAATCCATGGGGTTATGAGTTGTAATGTGGGCACAAGATTCCAAGTGATTAGGGTTCATAAATTGGGACACCTGAGTTGTGATTATGAGGTTCGATACCTCATGGAAATACTTGATCAGATCTAATATGAAAGCGGTTGTTCTTATTGAGTTGTTACTGGTTTTCCCTTTACTTGGTTTCCCCGTACTTTGAATGTGATCAGTTACTCTATAACATTATTACTTGACTATTTCCTGTAGAATATTGTCGTTACTAGCGTATCATTGCAAGTATTGTTTTGTATTCCTTATCCTACTTAGCTTTATATTAATATTGTTTCTCTGTTAGTTTAGCCACATACTTGTTCAGGTTGTTTAGTCCGGTAGATTTCTTGACTGTCCCTCGTCACTACTCCACCGAGGTTAGTCTTGATACTTACAAGGTACTGCTGTGATGTACTCATACTACGCTTTTGCACATTTTTGTGCAGATCCAGGTGCCATAATTGTTGTTGATTATTAGCTAGTTGGTCGAGCTGTGGATACTCAAGGTAATCCTGTCGTCGCGTTCGTAGTCCTCGGAGTCACCTTCTGATATTTTCATTGTGATGTCAAAACTTCTCCTAATTTTGTGAAACTCGTCTATTTATACAAGGCTGGAAATTTCGGACAAAAATGCCCTTCGAAAGGTTCTGCGGCCGCACAATTCTGAATTGCAGCAGCGAGGCAATATTTCTGCGGTCTGCAGATTTAGCATTACAGCCGCAAAGCACTCTTTTGCGGTGCGTAATAGTATGATTGCGGCCGCAATATACTCTTGTGCAGCTGCAGAAATCTTGTGTGGACCGCAATTCGAGGAAGCTCTTGACTTGGATTTTTATCATCTCTCTGATCTTGGATCCTAGCCTAGCTTGTGCGGCCACACAATTCATGTGCGGTCCATAATTTGCTCAAAAGTCTGCTGAGTTTTCCTTCTTTGATTGCGGCCACAAATGCAATTCTGCGGACCGTACATTGTAAGCTTTTGCGCATTTTATTGCCTTGTGTTTAGACTACTCCTTTTTGAGTCGAATTTCATCTCAGGAGTCCAACATCTAGTATTCCTGCAATTTTGCACATTTAATTAGTTTTGGGAACATAATTCAATGCTTTTAGACTAAAACAAAAGCTAAAATGCGCTAATAAGTAGTCAAAATCCCCACTTATCAACTCCCCCAAACTTAAGTCTTTGCTTGTCCTCAAGCAAACAAAAAAGTTCCCACCTCCACAAGTTAAGGGTCATTTCAGCCCGTCAAAGTTGAGCCATTCACACATCAGTTGGGACCAACAATTACCTACACTACTTATGTATTATCAACAAGGCAATAAGTTAAACATTCATGTACATATAGTTTTAATGTGACACTTAAGCACCAAGAGTTGACTTTATTCATTAAGGAAGCTCGCTCTCTCATGTAGGTCATTGTGAATCCCAAACTCCTCCTCTCTATTCCCCATTTGCATAGCTCACTTAAGAATTTTAGCACTCAATCCAAAGATTTATGAAAGATTCACTCATCTCTCTCAAGAGAATGTCGCAAGTACAACTTCAACTACCATAGGCTTACCCATTCGTGTAGATCGCTACTAATGTAAGCTCACTCAGCTTGAAATCAAGTAGGGATTCTTTCAGGATGCAATGAAGGCTTTTGGACTAGGGTTGGATACACTATGGTTGAGTGGGTTCACCTTTCCTTAAGCACTCCATTTTTTATACTCGGATCTCACTTTGCCAATTCTTTTAGGTACTTTCTTTTCCTTGGGGAACTAGAGAGACTTAACATCACTCTTTCTTGATCATGACATTCATTTTCGCCCTCTTTGATTTCTCCATATTTTGGATAATTACCTCTCTTTGAATCCCTTCAACTCTTCCACTTATTCATTTTTTTACATTTTTCTTTTTGTTCTTTTCTTTTCTTGTCTTTCCTTCTTATCATTTCTTTTTTCTCTTTTTGTTCCTTGATATGCCTTTCAAGTTCCTCGTCTCTCCCCCAAACTTACCTTTTTATCCAATTGTTTCATAAGAGTGTTAAGGAAAGCTCGGGTGCCAAGAGAGGGTCACAACAAAATGGGTAAAGGCTTGTAGCATGGTTATCAAATGAGAATGGCTCGAGGCTTGAATGGGTTGACTAGAGATAATAACATTGGTAAGCAATGGAAAATTCAAACGGGCCAAGGAAAGCCTACAATCACTTCTCAAGCCAAGCAAAACTTAAGATTTCGCCTTCAAACACATTCAGAGCAAGTTCTAGACCTTTAGCACGAGTACTTGGACTAGCAACAAAGCATCTCACCTCTCACGCAACTGGATTGTTAAATATGATAGAGCTGAGGGCCCACAAGGACCACATTCAAGATTGAAAATCACTATGGTTCGATTAAACCACTCGATGATTGCCTAAGTCAATACAAGA
Source organism: Nicotiana otophora (assembly GCA_000715115.1). Lineage (NCBI taxonomy): Eukaryota > Viridiplantae > Streptophyta > Magnoliopsida > Solanales > Solanaceae > Nicotiana > Nicotiana otophora. The sequence goes on from AWOL01S0067191.1 coordinate 131,141, forward strand.
GTCACAAAGTCACTAACTAGAGCTATTTCTTTCAAAAAACTTGTTTCTAACCAAAAGCACGTAGTTAAGTGTGTTGGTACCAATTGAAGCATGTTTCACTCTTCGAGCATGACTTAATTAGGTCTTTTTATTCATTACTACTTCTATTATTACCTAAATACCAAAAACGGACTCAATCCCTTAAGAAGATTATCACGCCATCCATCATTGGGAAGAGTCACCCGGTTCACACAAAAACTACCCTTGGAAAGAAACGTGGCATTAAGAAAACCAAAGGCTTGTTATCTACTAAAACCTAAAAAGAATCTACTAAATGAAAAAGAAGCTACTAAACTAAACACTAACCAATAAGATAATAAACATAAAGAAGCTACAAATAAAAAGCTAGCGAAAGCATAACGGATATACATAATGAGAGAGAAGGAGAAGATATATACATAATGATAGAAGAAGAAGAAAATAATATCAAGTTATTACAAGCCAAATGTATCAAAATCAACAAATAAGATCAAATAAACTCCACCCCTAAATAAAAATAAGCATTGTCCCCAATACTTAACAAAATAAGAGTAAAGGAAGGGTAAGAGTGAAGAAGAACTCCCTATGGCTCCTTGGACATCTCTGTGTCCCCAACAATGTCACCACCCTCAGTCTCTTCCAACTGGATCTCATCATCCTCGATTCTGGGAGTGACTGGTTAGTGAACATGTGATGCACTGCCTCGATAGTGTCGGAAACAGAGTCTGGCTCCTCAGACTGGCTAGCTGGTGCCACCGGTGCTGTTGCTGCTGTAGGATCTGGACCTCGATGGTAAGGGTCAATCAGCACATCAAATGGAATATCTCCGGCTGCAGAAAGCTTGGTAACCTATATCAAGAGCTTGTCCACTGACTTGTTGGAAGCCTGGGAATTTCTCATTTTCTTTACTTCATTGCCTAGCTCTTCGATCCTTGACCCGCCAAAGGAGCCATGATTGTGTTCTGGTTCTTCAGAAGCTTCTTTAATGTCTCTTCAACTGATGGGGGAATCTGAGGTGCCGGAATAGAAGACTGTGTTACAATAGTACTGAATAGGTCAGACAACTTTGCAGTGGCTGTCTGAATTCAGTTGTTGAGGCTCGCCAATGTCTGGGAGACTCTCAGCTTAGAAAGTAGAGTAGTAGGCATGGGCACCGGCTTCAAAGCCGAGGTAGAACCTATGATAGGAACTAGTGTAGGAATTGAGGATAGTGGTGGAGGCATAGCTGTGGCAATAGCTGAAGGCTCAGCCGAGGTAGATGGAACATCAATGGCCTCTGCAACTATCACTAATGGCTCATCAGATTGGCCCGTAGTGGTAGACAGCTGACCTTTTTTCTTAGGGTTGTGTGCATCCATCATTGAGTACCATGAGAAAGTCTTCTTCGGCCGCACCTTTGTATCAAAGTCCCTCGGTTCTACCCTCGCATCCATGAGATACTCTGTAGTGGTGTTGGGATATGAGCAAGACGTGTCAGCTTGCCAAGCGACCATAGAGATGTTTGGAGACATCACGACACCCACATTTATTAGGTACCCAGCCATAATGGAAGAAACTAGAACTCTCCGAGGGATTGGAAGATATGTCTCATTCTAGAACGGGTCTAGTCTGATGCATACGAAGGTTTGCCAAACCTTTTTCCTCAAAACTCAGAGTGCTCCTGTGAATAGAAACCCATGTTGTGATCTATGGTGGTGGTGGCCCAGGAGATGCTAGAATCTCTTCTAGCCACGGACGAGCTGCATCCCCAATAACATACTTCTCTAAGTACTATATGGGATCGACATCATCAAATCCCAAGTAAGTGTTCAATGTGTTCTGATCAAATCACACCTTGAGGTTTCTCACTTTCGTCACCTTTGTCCCTTTCTTAATATGCGCCATATTGGCGTAGAATTCCTGAACAAGGTACTCCTTAGCTTCCACCACGCTCTAGGTAAACCGCATATACCCTTTGCGTTCTCTAAACTGTTTCAACACTGACGGGTTATACCTCTCAAGATCTTTCAACTGAAACTACCACTCAAGAGTGAGCGACGTCACTGGACACCACTCTAGGAAGATGGTGAAGGCGGCCAAATTGACAAAACAGTCCTCCCATATCTCTTTCTTCTTTGACCTCTTGAGGCCGGTAATAGTAGCATCCCCCCCTGCCATCATCGGGGATGTGCTGAACTAATGTCTCTGGTGCCTCAAGTACATGTGTAGCGGAAGGCTCAGAATCCTGACTAGTACTTTCTGAGCCTTCGGAAGTGCTCTGGGATATGGACGACTCGTCCCTGAGCTGATACCTCTCTAGCGGCCTTGACTGGACAGCCGTAAAGATATCTATCATACACCTTTGAAAAGTCGCTGGTGCATTACATAACCTAAATGGCATCCGCTTGAAGGCAAAAGTACCATAGGGACATGTAAAGGTTATTTTCTCTTGATCCTCCGAACCAATAAGGATTTGGTTGTAACCCGAATACCATCTAGAAAGCAATAGAAAGCCTGGCCGGCCAACCTATCAAGCATTTGGTCAAGGAAAGGAAGTGGAAAATGATCTTTCCTTATGACTTTGTTGAGCTTACGATAGTCCATACACATTCTCCATCCGATCACCGTTCTTGTAGGAATCAACTCTTTCTTGTCATTGGTGACCATCGCCATGCCCCTCTTCTTTGGGACACATTGAATCGGAGAAGTCCACGAACTATCGGAAATGGGGTAGATAACCCCGGCATCCAACCACTTGATGATCTTCTTTTTGACAACCTCTTGCATAGACTCATTGAGTCTCTTTTGATGTTCAATAGATGGTTTGGCGTCTTCCTCCAAGTTGATCTTGTGCATGCAAAATGCGGGGCTTATTCCCCGAATATCCGCCAATGTCCACCTAATGGACTTCTTCCTCTTATGTAGCACCGCCAATATAGAATCTACATGCACGTTAGTCAAACAAGAGGAAATAATAGCCGGAAAAGTAGAACAAGGTCCAAGAAATTCATACCAAAGATGTAGAGGAAATGGCTTCAACTCCAAGGTAGGAGGCTCTTCAATGGAAGGCTTTATAGGAGGAGTTATCCTATTTTCAAAATCCAAGGATAGTTTCCGGGGTGCATAATTGTACGACTCTATTCCTTGCAAAGAGTTCACACATTCCATGAAGCCATCCATCTCGTCACCATCAAAGTTGAGCAAGAAGGCCTTCAACATATCACCAACATTGATCGTGGCACTTGTTTCATCAACAATAACATTGTTCACCAAGTCCACAAAGAACACACCTCGTTGTTATTTGGTTGCCGCATAGATTTGTACACATGGAATACCACTTTTTCATCACCCATCCGAAAGGTGAGTTCTACAGTTTATACATCATAAAGAGCCTTCCCCGTAGCAAGGAAATGTCGTCCAAGTATAATCGGCACCTCATAATTCACTTCAAAATCAAGAATGACAAAATCCTCCAGAAGAATGAATTTATCAACACGAACTAATACATCTTCAATCACTCCTAACAGTCTCTTCATGGTACGATTGGCCATTTGTAATCTCATGGAGGTGGGTATTGGTTGCCCAATTCCCAACGTCTTGAAAACTGAATAGGGCATTAAATTGATACTTTCCCCAAGATCATAAAGAGGTTTAGCAAACTAGGTACTTCCAATTGTGCAAGTAATTGTGAAAGCATCGGGATCTTCCAATTTAGGAGCCATTGAATGCACAATTGCACTCACTTGATGGGTGACCTTGATAGTTTCAAAATTCATCGACTGCTTCTTTGTCACAAGATCCTTCATAAACTTTGCATAACCGGGCATTTGTTCCAAAGCTTCAACTAATGGCACATTGATTGAGAGACTCTTCATCATTTTGATAACTTCTTGAATTGATTCTCTCCAGTTTGCTTGGCGAGCCTTTGAGGATATGGAGGTGGAGGCTTAGGCAATGGTGCCTTAGCCTTTTTCACTACCGGTTCCGGTATGTCAATAACGTGATGCCTAGACGGGTTCACATCCTTTTTAGTTTCTTCCATATTATCATTAATATCAATCCGAACCTCATCATTTGTTTGCACCACATCGTTCGGGGCCTTTGCTTCTTGTACCACTTACTCATCATCCATAAGTTGCCTTTGACTTGATGTGGGTGCATTCCCACCTCTTTCGCTTCTTGTAGTAACGGCCATGGCATGCCCCGTGTTGTTACCACCCTTTGGGTTCACCACTGTGTCACTTGGTAGTTCCCCCTTAGGATGAGAATTTAGAGCTTGAGAGATTTTCCCTATTTAAACTTCTAAGTTGCGGATCGATGTGTTGTGTGAGGCAAGTTGGGCATCGGAATCGACATTCTTTTACATCATTTGCTTGAACATGCTCTTAATATGTCCCATTTTATGGTTAGAAGAACTAGGACCATGGGAAGGATAAAGAGGCGGGTTGCTCGGTTGTTGATACATCGGGGGCCTTTGAAAACCCGACCCCCGATTTCCTTGATTATTATTCCATCTACCTTGATTGTACCTCCCCAATTACCTTGATTATTTCCATTCCAATATCCTTGATTGTTGTTGTTATGCCAATTCCCTTGATTATTTCCACCACTCCAATTACCTTGATTGTTAGAATTCCAATTGCCTTGATTGTTTTAAGGTCGCTATTATTGTTGATTTGGGCCTTGGAAATTATTTCTTTGCCCTTGAAATTTGTTCACATATTGCACCTCCTCTTCTTAGTCATTGTAAGAATCATCTTGATCAAACCCACTATCTTCTTGCACAAAATTATCCACTCGTTGTTGCACTTGTGGACCCTTGGTTTTCTGTTTGTTTACCATCATGTTTACTCCCTCCATGACATTGATTTGCCTAGGATTTTGCACTTGTTGAAGTTGAGCCTTTGCTAGTTAATTTATGGTGGTAGTCAATTCGGCTATGGCTTACCTTTGGTCATGCAACTCTTTATGTAGGTGGATAACGTTAGGATCCCCTTGTGTAACTTTAGCCCAGGATTGCCACGCCCATGAAGTTTAAAATCTCACACGCCTCCACATAAGGTGTAGTCATAAAATTTGCACCGGCAAGTTGATTCACCACACATTGGTTGGTCGTGTTGATCCCACGATAGAAGGTTTGTTGAATCATATTTTCCATCATATCATTGTTGGGACATTCCTTGAGCATTGTTCAATATTGTTCCCATATCTCGTGTATTGGTTCATTGGGCTCTTTCTTGAATGCTAGAATCTCATCTCGAAGTGTAGCCATATGACCCGAAAAGAAACATATTGAAATAAGCTTTTCCGCCAATTCATCCAAACTATGAATAGAATGGTTTGGCAAAAGTTCCAACAATCTAAAGCTTTCCCCCATAGAGAGAAGGAAAAAAGCCTTAACCTCAAAGTATCCTCGGAGACATTTGTTTGCTTTCTCCCCCAACAAGTGTCCAGAAACCCCTTCAAATGTTTGTATGCATTTTGACTTGGAGCACCAGTGAAGAACCCTCGTTGCTCTAACAAAGTGAGCATCATATTGGTTATTTGAAAGTTGCCCGCCCTAATACGGAGAGGTACTATTGCACTTGCATATCCTTTATTGGGTAACACCCTGTGTGGATCCACTCGTGGTGGAGGTGGGGGTGGGACGGGCACATTGTCATGAGGCACTCTGCCATTCCCCAAAGCAATATTTCCGAGCTCGTTGTTTGCCATGGTTGCCTTACAGTTTCTCAAACAAGTTAGTAACATAGAAGGAAAAGAAGATACTTCAAAAACACACCTAAATATATAGCTAACACCATTTTTAACTCCCCGACAATGACGCCAGAGCACGTCCAAATGCACACCTCTAAACAAGGAAAAAACGGTCGATTGCAATTATAGTAACCCAATGAAGAGTCGGGGTCGAATCCACATAGAGCTAGATGGTAGTTAGGTGTATATATTCTAATGCGTGAAATTAAATTATCTTAATTCGCACTTTCACAAAAAGGGTTTTGTTTCTATTTCTAATTTTACACTAAAGTTTGCAGAATGAAGAAATAAGACTAGGATAGTTATTTTTGATGTTTTTCAAATTGGTAAAAAGCCTAGGGTTGTGACCATTACCTAGGTGTTGGCCTAATGGGATAAATACCTTAATGCTTGATTTGTTGATCAGGGTGTATTATAGCTATCAATTCTTAATTACCCACTCAATACATCTCGGTCAGATAGTAATTTTGCAAATGGGTATCACAATGGGTATCACACAAAACAGTTAATAAAAGCTCAAGTCGGGTTATTACTATCTCTAGGTTGAACCCTTTAATTGGGTTAATCAATCTCTCGATTGACCCAATTCCTTGTTAGTCAAGGTTTTCTAAACTAAGTCTCTCTTTCTCAAGAAGAGACTAAGTCAAATAGGCATGAACTAATGTTTGTAACCATTAATTCCACAAATTAAAACATGAATTAGGCTAAATAATAAATACTCAATCGTAAACAAGCACTAATTTAGATACCCATAAGGTTTACACACTAGGGTTAGGTCACAACCCTAGTAAACATCTAGCTACTCATGTTTGGGTTTGAAGAAAAAGAAGAGGACTACTAATTAAACTCATAATGTAAGCTTAAAATAATAAATTCTGTTGTAAAATACACCAAAATATAGTAAACTTCCAAAAGAGGCAAACAAAAACGGCTACAGAACTTGCTGATGTCAAAACTTGACCCTATTTTGTGAAACTCGTCTATTTATACAAGGCTGCAAATTTCGAACAAAAATGCCCTTCGGAGGTTCTGCGGCCGCTCAATTCTATGTGCGGTCCACAGCATTCTTCATCTGGTAGGAGCTGGGATTCTACGGACGCACAATTCTGAACTGCGGCCGCAAGACACTCTTTTGTGGTCCGCAATAGTATGATTGCGGCCGCAAGATAATCTTCTACGGCCACACAAGTTTTCTGCGGACCGCAATTCGAGGAAGCTCTGGACTTGAATTTTTTGTCACTCTCTAATCTTGGATCTTAGACTAGCTTTTGCGGCCGCACAATTCATGTGCGGTCCTCAATTTGCGCAAAAGTCTGCTGAGTTTTCCTTCTTTAACTGCGGCCACAGATGTAATTCTGTGGACCGCACATTGTAAGCTTTTGTGCCTTTTATTGCCTTGTGTTTAGACTACTCTTTTTTGAGTTGGATTTAATCTTAGGAGTCCAACATTCAGTATTCCTGTAATTTTGCACATTTCATTAGTTTTGGGAACACAATTCAATGCTTATAGACTAAAACAAAAGCTAAAATGCGTTAATAAGTTGTCAAAATCCCCACTTATCATAGCTCAACAATTGATGATGAGTCTTCTAGAAGCGATAATTATGGAAGAGGCTTACACGTATGCCTAGGAACAAACTTCTCATCATAATTATAGCAGAGACCTTTTTCTCGTCGGTGTTGGAGTTCGGAGGGTGTGAGGCGTTTGTGAGGTATTTTAGGCATAATGGATATTGAGGCCTTATTAGTTGCAGCGGTCATGGTTGTATTTGGAGTAGGTAAAAGTGGAGGTTGGGTCGTAAATAAATCTGGTTGGGCAGGCCCCTTTTCTAACCCAATGCGCTGCTTATGTAAATGGGCTAGTTCCATTGTGTATGACATTGTAATGGGCTTATGTATTAAAACTGTAGTCTTAATGTCCAACCCGAGGCCCGAAACAAAGAGATGGACCAACCAGGACTCAGAATTATCTTCAATCTCATTAGCGATGGCCTCAAAGTGAGCCTGGTATTCAGCTACTGTCGAATGTTGTCAGCGTTTGGCTAGATGACGCTTAGGTCCCTCCAGAGTTTGCTTGTAAAAACGTTGGCAAAATTTCTCGGCAAAGTGAGGCCAGTTAACTAGTTGCTTATTACGAACAAGCCATCGGTAACATTCAAGTACCTCTTCGTCCAAGTAAAAAAAGGTCAACGATAGTTGATGAGCAGAGGAAATAGAGTAAAAATCAAAGTACCTCTCTACTCGAAACACCCAGGCTTCGGGGTTTAGACCATTAAAACAGGGTAGTTCAACTGCAGTTGGTTTGGGTCTCATTGTCACCGATGCCGCTGCGAGACTGTGTTAATGAAGTCTTGTAACAGTTTCTACTGGTTATCAAAAGCAGAACACAGATTTGCAATTGTGGAAGGTCTGCAAACTCCTGTTGAGAAACACCATTATCAGTAGATTTGAGTTTTGAATCACCCACGGAGTCCGCTGAATGAAAGCACCAATGTAACAAATAAATAGATTGGAAGCCAACTTCTTGATTGAATATTCAAATGCAACTATTACAGACTAGAAACGTTTTCTAGAACAAGGAAACTACAAAATTGAAATAGTAAACTGACTGAAATTAGAAATAAGAAGGGGAGATGGAAAACTTGGAGACGAAGTAGGAGGAGAATACATAGATAATACTGATAACTCACTGCTTACCCATTTCCCCCATGTTCTTTGTTATTTGCAACCACTCTGAACCCTCTTCCCGATCATTCTTGTTCTGAATCACCCTTCTAACTGAAATCAGTTAATCTTCTATTGGGTTGTTTAATTCTATTACTTCATCTTAGATTAGCTTCAGACTCAATATTCTCTTCAAATGACTCTACCCCAGGCCTACACACTTCTTCAGCTTATTCAAGGCTCAATTCTTAAGTTGGATTCATAACATTTGGAAACCTCTATATTCGTCTCACATCATTTAGACTTCGCTTTCCTGTCATATCCCTTGTGAATTTACCTATTTATTGCATCCCTTTCTTTTATTGAGTTCAAGGAGGAAAAGTTACTAATTTAGCTTGGGAATTTAACTTGTGGGTAACTATTTTTATTATGAGTCCGACACGCAATTGCACTGTGTGATATTTCGTGGATCTATGGGGCTAAAGGGAGTAATTAGAAAAGGATAAGCAGTGGATGACTTATTAGTGCAGAGGTGATTTTTAAAGTTTATAGAGCACTGTGTCTGTAATTATCTTCACCTTAAACAATTTATATACAGTTAAAACATATATTTATAAAAACATAAAATGAGCTTTAGCGTAACGACAAAAATTGGTGGAAACAGCCAAGATAAAGTTTCACATAATGGACTCAAAATGATATACCATTTTTCGGACTTCATACATAGCAGGTGTCACGACCCTAATTTTTCGCCTTAGGATGTCGTGATGGCACCTAGTCCCTAAGAGTAGGTAAGCCTAACACATGATTTAATAACATAATTGAACTATTTAATCATTTATCATGAGCCATTCAATAACATACATAGCCACAAGCGACCAATAATTATACATTTCTCAAAACCAGTAATACTGAGTCATAAGCACTACTAAAACATACTAAAATTTCTAAACACAATACTGGTTTGAATTATAATTTAACAATAGCATAGTGAAATAAGATGGTGACTCTGATGCCTACGAACGTCAAGCAAGTATACCTTGAAGTCTCCCGCCGCGCAGACACAACTCTCAACAACATAATCAGAATACCTGGATCTGCACAAAATTGTGCAGAAGCGTAGCATGAGTACACCACAACGGTACCCAGTAAGTATCAAGCCTAACCTCGGTTGAGTAGTGACGAGTCCAGGTCAAGATACCTACTTGATATAGAAACATATTCAAGAAATATAAATGCTAACAATGGACAGAACATCAATATAAGACCAACGGCGGAAAAATAATTAATTTCTAACTAACAATGAAGTAATAGAAACATAAATGGCAGTAAGTAATAAACGAGTAATAAAGAAACAACATAGTCATAATACCGATGATATGTAAATGAACTTAAATAAGGAAAAATGAATAACAACTCAAATAATCAAATCGCTTCCAACATGGACTTGCAACAAGAATTACCCCAAGACATCACACCTCATAAATCACAAGTCATGGACCACAATTTCCAAATCTTACAGATATGGCACCTCGTGCCCACAATAACAATCACCTTCGTACAGCAATGCCCACGTGCTACCATATACTTGCAACTGTGATAAATATTAATTTAGATGAATGAAAGATATATCTAAACACCATAAAATATAATAACAATCTTGAATAAAATAAGGTGTCAAATAAAATAATATGTTTATTTTAGAAATCAAGTAACGTAAAATAATATACAATTTGTACGAAACAGAGTATAAGATGAGTTTAGATTAGAAATCAATAAAATTGAGTAAGAAGTATCATTTTTAAGCAAAACAAAGCATAAGTTAAATTAATAAATTAAGTATAGAATTTGTTAAGAAAAAATATGATAACAATTTTAAGTAAGGTAAACATTTAACAGGGTTATGAGTATAATTTGAGAACCTAATTACAGTGAAAGTGCGATAACCATTTAGAATAATAAGGTACCGAGTGAGATAACGAGTTATATCTTAAGAGACACATAAAATAAAGCATGTTAATAATTCTTTTAGTTAAACCATTATATTACCAACAACTCAACAGAATATAATATAGTGACTCTACGCAATAAAATTCACATTGACAATCAGTTAAACAAGTTATAACATAGGCACAGATTGACATAACAAATCACGTAAAATACATGATTCACACAAGAAACCACAATCGTTCCAACACCAAGATAACAACGAATAACCAAACACAATCAAAATACGGATGAATGATTGAAGACAGAACAATGACCGTTCAAATCAAAAAATTGTTCCAATGTGGAATGTACAATGAAAATCACAACTGAGGTACCGCCTTGTATTCACATTTCACAATTTCAATCACAATCTTTCCTTATATCACCGCATGAGCCTTACATTTAGTTTTGAAAATTATTTTTTTCCGAAATAGCTACACGCATTTTAGCCCACCTTATCTTACCATGTGGCTTCAAGTAGTTCCCCTACTAGCAACACGCGTATTAAGCCCACCTCATCTCACCGCATACGTATCAACCCATAGCCTTATACCACCGCATGCGTATCAATATCACAATATAATCACAAATCGCACCACAAGTGCCCATATGCCACAACTTTCCACAAACTCAGCAACATTAATATTTTCATAATAAATAGCCCATGGCTAAAAGAGAATGTGTAATATGAATGAGAATTCTCAACAAGAAAAAGGTATCTCAACAATTAATAACTCCGCCTCAATGTGATAACGGCTACTACAACTTCAACACCAATAACTCAACAAGATGATACTCCACGAAATAAAAACTTCAATTAAAACTGATTCAACAATTAATAGGTAGCAAGACAATAAAGAAGGGAATAACTTCAACTAAAGCATATAAAAGAAAAATAACAAGTAAGAGGTAGAACAAGTGCTAAAAATGTCAAATAGAGCATGTAATAGTAGATTAACAATGAAAGATATAACATGTTATGACAATTCAATTAAAGGCATGGAAAGTGTCTGGATAATCTAAACTGGTCAAACACATATATAGTCCGTGTACCCACTCGTCACCTTGCGTACACGACATTCACATAACACAAATAGCACAATCAACCCAAATCCTAAGGGGTAGTTTCCCTCGCACAAAGTTAGGCAAGATACTTACCTCAAACAAGCCCAATCGATACTCTAGAATCGCCATCCCGCTCAAGTCATCCTCTGAACACCTCGAAACTAGCCCAAAACAACTCAAAATTATCAAATAATGCCATAGGAAGCAAACCCAATCGATAAAGTTCGAATATTCACACATTTACCCAAAGTCAACCAAAAAGTCAATCCCGGGCTTGCACTTCAGAACCTGATAAAACTTAAAAACTCCGACAACCCATTCAATTACGCGTCCAACCATACCGATTTTACTCAATTCCAACTCTGAATCGGTGTTCAAATACTTACCACATGGAAGAAACTTGAAGAACATCCTTGAATTATCCAAATCCCAAACTTTCAAGATGAGAAAAAATCTAACATTAATAGCCAAAAATGCTCAGTTGTTCTGCCTTGTTTCTTATGCCAAATGAACTCGTAACTCACCTTTGATGCCTCCAATAGTTTCCTCGTGAAATTCCAGTGATGTTATGCTTTTGAATCACTCCATTTTACCTTATAATGAAGGAGATATGTTGGTTTCAATATTTGGAAATAGTGCAGATTTTTAAATATGAATTCAATAGTAATTGCGTAATTAATCTGAAAAATATGGCAACCCAATTCATAGTAAAATGACCATAAATTCCTCATACAATATCGAAAGTTGATGATTTCAGTTGTTATGATTCCAAAATTATGATACGGATATAATGGTTTAGTCGAAATACGAATCAAAGATCGTTTGCTCAATATGGTAACTTTTATGCTCAAATCGACGCTGAAACCGAAAACAATCACCATACAACCCAAACTTATCTAAAATTCATCAGAATTTAATCAAACTTTGTGGACATATCCAAAATCATCATACAAACGTGTTGGAATAATTAAAACCCGATTCCGAGTCCGTTTACCTAACAGCCAAACCTTGGTCAACTTTTCTAACTTAAATCTTCTAAAACGAGAATCACTCTTCCAAATCAATCCCGAACCGCTCGAAAACCAAAACCAACCATACACACAAGTCATAATATATAATATGAAGCTACTCAAAGTCTCCACCCACCAAATGGAGCGCGAAAGCTCAAAATTACCGATCGGGTCGTTACATTCTCCCCCACTTAAACATATGTTCGTCCTCGAACGTGCCAAGAGTCATTCCAAAGCCATCCAATTACCATATACCCTCACCATATACATAACCATCGGTGATCCCACATCACTCTAATCACTATAAGGCCGACAACACCACCTAACAAAGGATCCTTACTTCAACCTTAGTCCGTAAACCATAAAACCTAAATCCCCAACATCTAGAACTCATTATATGACCTGATTCTTGCATCTATGCACTATAAAACTCTGAACAAGTTGTATCAATCCATAACCATATCTCAAGACATAATCACATGATATACCACATAACTCAAATACTCATAGCAATAACTTCCGACCGCAATAGTTACTCGATAACCAACCCTACACCGGTAACAAACCTCATATCAACTAAAACCTTGTTCTAAACCTTACACTGCCAATGATGAATGAAACTACAGAAACTCATAACCACCCATCAGATTATCAAGTTGTGGAGCTCTCTTGCCCGATAAGAACCATAGACAAAATCTAAGACGACTAGTGACACAATTCTTGCAAACATACCCTAATCAAATCCAATGGCACTCATTTCAGGCCCAATAACCTTACCTCATCCAGTACAAGCTATTCGACCGACCTGTCACACAAATCCTACTTAGAGCCACATACATGCAATCCGTGCACCAACGAACAATAACTCAAATATATCCAATGATGGAAATAGAATGGAAATGAAGAAATCATTCTTCCAGATCAACAGATACCACCACGAAGCGCAATGCTATAAATCCACCACACGAGGGAAAACATAATACACGAAATAAGCACAAAGGATCATATCTGTCACGACCCGAAATTCCCACCTTCGGACCGTGACAACGCCTAACATTTCACTTGCTAGGCAAGCCAACGTTAGATTAATATTAACTAATTTTTAAACAATTTTTAAATTATTAATAATCCAAGAATAAATGTGGAATCAAGTTTGAAATATAGTAAATAATCCATAAAAATAACGGTGTCTAAATACCATCCTAGAATTAGTGTCACAAGTGAACGAGCTTCTAAAATAAATATATATAAGGTCTGAATAAAGTAAAGCTGTCTGAAAATAAACACACAGCTAAAGTAAAATAGACGGGGACTCCAAAACTGCGGACGCCATGCAGTTATACCTCAAGTCTCCTCTGGTAGCTGAAATCCGAGCAAGTCTATGGTACGCCGCTGGGACCAACTCCAAAATCTGTACAAGAAGTGCAGAGTGTAGTATCAGTACAACCGATCTCATGTACTGGTAAGTGCTGAGCCTAACCTCGTCGAAATAGTGACGAGGCTAAGGCGGGTTACTTACATTACATGTACGCAATATTAATAATATCAACAATAATAGAAATAAATCAGGTAACTCATTTATAATAATTGAAGCCAACACAGCAGTTATAACCAATTATCACTTCCATCAATTATGTTGCAGCGTCCAACCCGCTCTCACAATATATTCACATTCAATTCTGTTGCAGTGTGCAACCCGCTCTCACAATATATTAACATTCGATTTTGTTGCAACGTGAAACCCGCTCTCACAATATATTCACATTCGATTCTGTTGCAGCGTGCAACCCGCTCTCACAATATATTCATTTTTAATCAAGTCTGTTGCGGCGTGCAACACGATACCCTAATATATATATATATATATGTATGTCGACTTTTAAATAAGCTTGTTGCGGCGTGAAACCCGATCCTCCAATACGGACTTTTAATAAGTTTGTTGCGGCGTGCAACCCGAGTCTCCAATATAGACTTTTAATATCTGTTGCGGCGTGCAACCCGATCTCCAATATAGACTTTTAACAAGTCTGTTGCGGCATGCAACCCGATCCTCCAATATATTCATTATAATCAATCTTGTTGCGGCGTGCAACCCCCTCCTCCAACATATTCATTTACCAATTCTTATAGAAGAAATTTTCCCAATAAATATAACAATTAATATAAAATTATAAGACAACAAGAATACAATAATTATGGTTTAATTATGAAGCAAACAATGATAAATAGTAAATTATTATGAAAATCAGGGAGCAAATAGGCAGTTTAATATTAAATATACTAAATGTCAAATAACAATTAAGGCGCATAATTCAAATAGCATGTAACCATTAATGCAGGAACTCAAGAATTAATATTTGACAAAGAATAAGAGAGAAATAATTATTATAATAATTAATTTATGATTAAAAATAATTTATGATTTTTCAAGTAAGCAGGCAAACAATTAATTTGACGACGTATAGACACTCGTCACCTCGCCTATACGTTGTTCACATGCAATTCACATAACGATAATTTAAGGGTTCTATTCCCTCAAGTCAAGATTAACCACGACACTTACTTCGCTTTGTCAATTTCAATCAATTACTCAACCATAACTTTTTCTTTTAAATTTTCCTCCGAAAGCTTCAAATCTATTCACAAACAATTCAATATATTCAATACTAATCATAGGAATTAATTTCTTATGAATTTACATATTTTTCGGATAAAAATTTGAAATTCATTAAAATATTCTACAGTGGGACCCACTTCTCAAATCCCAGGAAAACTTGCAAAATCCGAACACTGTTCCGATACGAGTTCAACCATACAAAATTTGTCCAATTCTGATATCAAATGGACCTTCAAATTGTAAATTTTTGTTTTTGGAAGATTTTTGAAAAATCTGATTTTTCTTCCATAAATCACGGATTCATGATATAAACGAGTATGGAATCATGAAATATAATCAATATAGGATAAGGAACACTTACCCTAATATTTTTCCGTAAAAATCGCCCAAAAACCGTCTTACCCGAGCTCAAAAATGGGAAGGAGTTGAAAATAGGTCGAAACCCTATTTCCAGAACTTAAGTTCTGTTTCTGGGATTTTTACCCTTCGCGTTCGCGAAGGTACTCTTGCGAATGCGAAGCACAACTTTGTGTTGTCCAACTTTTACTCTTCGCGAATGCGAGGGCTACTTCACGAATGCGAGGGCTACTTCGCGAATGCGAAGCTTGCCTGGATTGGCCTTCACGGACGTGATATGCCCTTCGCAAACGCGAAGGCAATTATCCTGGCCAGTCTCTTCGATCGCGAACGCGAAGCTTCGTATCCCAACCTTTCGCGAACGTGTTCTTTCTGTAGCGAACGCGAAGCACAAAATGTGCCAACCCCAACTTAGTCTTCGCGAATGCAAGACTCCCCTCGCAAATGCGAAGAAGGAAACCAGAAGCAGGTTTCTGCAGTTTCCTCAAGTCCAAAAATGATCCGTTAACCACCCGAAACCAACCCGAGCCCTCGGGGTTCCAAACCAAACATGCACCCAAGTCCTAAAATATCATACGAACTTGCTCGCACGATCAAATCGCCAAAATAACACCTAGAACTACGAATCAGACACCAAATCAAAGGAAGTTTTCAAGAAAACTTTAAAACTTATATTTTTACAACCGAACGTCCGAATCACGTCAAATCATCTCCGATTCTCACCAAATTCGGCAGAAAAGTCATAAATATTATAGTGGACCTACACCGGGCTCCGGAACCAAAATACGGACCAAAGGTCAATAAATCCAATATCAGTAATTTCTTAAAAATCATTAAGCCTTCAAGCTTTTAATTTTTCTTCAAAATTTCATATCTCGATCTAGGGACCTTGGAATTCGATTCCGGGCATACTTCCAAGTCCCAAATCACGATATGGACTTACCAGAATTGTCAAAATACTTATCCGGGTCCGTTTGCTCAAAATGTTGACCAAAGTCAACTAAGTTGAGTTTTTTAAAGCTCTATTTCATATTTTAATCTATTGTTCACATAAAAACTTTCCGGAAAATTGTACGGACTGTGCACGCAAGTCGAGGAATGATAAATGGTATTTTTCAAGGTCTTAGAATACATAATTACTTATTAAATTGAAAGATGACATTTTGGGTCATCACATTCTCCACCTCTAAAACAAACGTTCGTCCTTGAACGGAGTTAGAAAAAGTACCTGAGCTGGAGAAAAGGTGTGGATATTTACTCTGCATATCCGACTCGAACTCCCAGGTAGATGCCTCTACCGGCTGACCTCTCCATTACACCTGAACAGAAGGATAACTCTTAGACCTCAACTGTCGGACCTGCCGGGCTAGAATAGCCACCGACTCCTCCTCATAAGTCAAATCTCTGTCCAATTGGACTGAGCTGAAATCTAACACATGGGACGGATCACCATGATATTTTCGGAGCATAGACACATGGAACACCGGATGAACTGCTGATAAACTAGGTGGTAATGCAAGCCTGTAGGCTACTTCACCCACCCTTTCAAGAATTTTAAAGGGTCAGATATATCTAGGGCACAACTTGCCCTTCTTTCTGAACCTCATTACACCTTTCATGGGTGAAACCCGGAGCAATATTCTTTCTCCAACCATGAATGCAATATCACGAACTTTACGGTCGACATAACTCTTTTGCCTAGACTGAGCTGTGCGAAGTCGATCCTGAATAATCTTGACCTTATCCAAGGCATCCTGTACCAAATCGGTACCCAA
>AWOL01S0067191.1:149610-177672 GCA_000715115.1 Nicotiana otophora
CAACCATGAATGCAATATCACGAACTTTACGGTCGACATAACTCTTTTGCCTAGACTGAGCTGTGCGAAGTCGATCCTGAATAATCTTGACCTTATCCAAGGCATCTTGTACCAAATCGATACCCAATAACCGAGCCTCTCCCTGCTCAAACCAACCAACTGGCGATCGGCATCGCCTTCCGTATAATGCCTCATATGGAGCCATCTTAATGCTCGACTGGTAGCTATTATTATAAGCAAACTCCGTAAGTGGCAAGAAATGATCCCAAGGACCTCCAAAGTCTATAACACAAGCGCGTAGCATATCTTCCAATATATGAATAGTGCGCTCTGACTGTCCGTCTGTCTATGGATGAAATGTTGTACCCAACTCCACCCACATGCCCCACTCACGCTGTACAACTCTCCAGAAATGTGAGGTAAACTGCGTACCTCGATCTGAAATAATAGACACGGGCACACCGTAAAGGCGGACAATCTCACGAATGTAAATTTTAGCTAACCTCTCTGAAGAATAGGTAACTGCTACTGGAATGAAATGTGCTGACTTGGTCAATGTGTCCACAATGACCCAAACTGCGTCAAATCTTCCCTGAGTCCGTGGGAGCCCAATAACAAAATTCATAGTGATACGCTCCCACTTCCACTCATGAATTTCTAACTTCTGAAGCAAACCACCAGGTCCCTGATGCTCGTACTTAACTTGGTGACAATTCAGACACCGAGATACATATGCAACTATATCCTTTTTCATTCTCTTCCACCAATAATGTTGCCGCAAATATTGATACATTTGGGCAGTACCTGGATGTATAGACTACCTGGAACTGTGTACTTCTTCAAGAATTAATTCACGAAGCCCATCCATATTAGGCACACAAATACGACCCTGCATTTGCAGAACCCCATCTTCCCCCACAACAACCTGTTTGGCATCACCGTGCCGCACCGTGTCCTTAAGGACAAGTACGTAAGGATCATCATACGGCCTCTCTCTGATGCGCTCATATAAAGAAGACTGAGCGATTGTATAAGCTAGAACCCGACTGGGTTCTGAAATATCTAACCTCACGAACTGATTAGCCAAAGTCTGAACATCTGTAGCTAATGGCCTCTCACCAACCGGAATATATGCAAGACTGCCCATACTCACAGCCTTTCTACTCAAAGCATCGGCCACCATACTGGCCTTTCCGGGGTGATACAAAATGGTGATATCAAAGTCTTTCACCAACTCCAACCATCTTATCTGCTTCAAATTAAGATATTTTTGTTTGAACAGATACTGAAGGCTGCGATGATCAGTAAATACCTCACACGAGACACCGTAGAGGTAATGCCTCCAAATCTTCAGCGCATGAACAATGACTGCCAATTCTAAGTCATGAACAGGATAATTCATCTCGTGAACTTTCAACTGCCGCGACGCATATGCAATTTCCTTGCCATCTTTCATTAATACTGCACCAAGTCCAATGTGAGATACGTCACAATATACCGTATACGATCCTGAACCTGTGGGTAATACCAACACTGGCGCCGTAGTCAAAGCGATCTTGAGCTTCTGAAAACTTATCTCACACTCGTCTGACCATCTGAATGGGACACCTTTCTGGGTTAATCTGGTCAATGGGCTTGCTATAGATGAAAACTCTTCCACGAATCGACGATAATAACCTACTAAACCCAGGAAACTTCGGATCTCTATAACTGAAGTAGGTCTAGGCCAATTTTGAACAGCCTCAATCTTCTTAGGATCCACCTTTATGCCTTTTGCCGATACAACATGCCCCAAAAAGGAAACTGAGTCAAACCAAAGGCCTAGACCTACTTGGCACATTTTGAAAACTTGGCATGAACTCGGTATAAACACCCGATTCATCAAATTCATAAATGTTGTTGGGGCATTTGTCAACCCAAATGACATCACTAGGAACTCGTAATGCCCATACCGAGTTCGAAAAGCTGGTTTAGGGACATCAGATGCCCTAATCTTCAACTGATGGTAGCCAGACCTTAAATCGATCTTCTAAAATACCTTAGCACCCTGAAGCTGATCAAATAAGTCATTAATTCTTGGTAGCGGATATTTGTTTTTGATAGTGGCCTTGTTCAACTGTCGATAGTCTTTACACATCCGCATAGAGCCATATTTCTTCTTTACAAATAATACTGGTGCACCCCAGGGCGAGACACTGGGTCTAATGAATCCCTGATCAAGCAAGTCTTGTAACTGCTCTTTCAATTCTTTCAACTCTGGCGGGGCCATACGGTATGGTGGAATAGAAATGGGCTGAGTGCCCGGAGACAAATCAATACAGAAATCAATATCTCTGTCGGGTGTCATCCCCGACAGATCTGCAGGAAATACTTCTGAAATTCACAAACAACTGGTACTGAGTCCATAGAAGGAACATCCGCACTGGGATCGCACATATAAGCCAAATAGGCTAGACACCCTTTCTCTACCATACGCCGAGCTTTCATATAAGAAATAACCCTGCTGGAAAAATGACCAGGAGTTCCTTTCCACTCTAACCGAGGTAACCCCGACATAGCTAGGGTCACTGTCTTGGCATGACAGTCCAATATAGCATGATAAGGAGACAGCCAATCCATACCCAAGATGACATCAAAATCTACTATATCAGGAAGTAGAAGATCCACACTAGTCTCAAGATTACCAATAGTACCCACACACGAACGATAGACATGATTTACTACAACAGAGTCTCCCACCGGTGTAGATACATACACAGAAGCACTCAGAGACTCACAAAGCACAACCAAATATGAAGCAAAGTAGGAGGACACATAGGAATAAGTAAATCTTGGATAAAATAGGACTGAAGCATCTCTATGGCAAACTAGAATAATATCTGTGATCATAGCATCAGATGACTCGGCCTCAAGCCTAGCAAGAAAAGCATAAAATTGGGGCTGGGCTCCATCACTCTGAACTGCGTCCTTGGGACGGCCTCTGACTGGCTGGCCTCTACCTCTAGCGGTCTGGCCTCCACCTCTAATGTCCTGACCTCCACCTCTAATAGCCTGACCTTCACCTCTAGCTGCCTGACCCCTACCTCTAGCTGGCTGAGCAGGCGGTGAAGCAACCAGTACCGGTATGATGGCATGAGAATCTTGTCGAGATCTGTTACTCTCCAATATAGGACAATACCTCCTAATGTGATCAATATTTCCACACTCATAATACCCATCATGATGACGTGGTTGCTGAAGCTGAAGCTGACTCAAATGGGCCGGATAACCGCAGTAATAACTAAAAAGTGGTGGTGCACTGATAAGAGCTGAATGTGCACTGAATACTGGTTGTCCAGAGTAAGGCATAATAAGACTGTGACTCCCTGAAGCACCGGGAGATGCATGAAGTGCTGAATGAAATGGTCTGGGAGGATGACCCCTAGCAAAATTACCTCTGCCTCCAAACGAGGTACCACTGTAACCACCGAACTGATAAGGCCTCTTATCATACCTTTGCCCTCTCTCCTGTGCAAGAACCATCTCGATCCTCCTTGCAACATTAGCAGCCGCCTAAAAAGAAATCTCACTTCCGGTCTCCTTGGCCATCTGAAGTCTGATAGGGTGAGTGAGTCCCTCAATAAACGTCCTCACTCGCTCTCCCTCCGTAGGTAGTAAAAGGAGAGCATGGCGGGCCAAATCCGCAAAACGGGACTCATACTGAGTAACAATCATACTGCCCTGCTGTAGACGCTCAAATTGCTTACAAAATTCCTCTCTTAGTGTGATAGGGAGGAACTTCTCCAGAAATAGCTAAGAGAACTGCTCCGAGGTAAGTGCAGGTGATCCGACTGGTCGAGTCAATGTGTAATCTCTCCACCACCTCTTGGCGGAACCCGTCATCTTAAATATAGCAAAATAAACCTTATTGGTCTCAACTATACCCATATTCCGCAGCACCTCGTGGCAGCGTTCAAGATAATCCTGTGGCTCCTCATAAGGTGTACCACTGAAGTGAACTAGAAAGATATTGGTAAACTTATCTAGTCTCAATAAGGCCTCAAAGACATGGCAGGCCTATCATCGATCTGTGCTGCAACAACAGGCTGAACTACCCTAACTGGCGGGGCTACTAGAGCCTGATTCTGGGGAGCCATCTGCTCCGGAGCGGGAGTAGTGGGCGTTTGTGCTCCTCCCCCAACCTGTGAGATGGCTGGTGCCACTGGAAATGTAACATTTTGGGCTACGCCCTCCATAAGACTTACCAAATGGACTAGAGCGTCCTGAAGGACTGGAGTGGCTATAAATTCTTCCGGGACCTAAACTGGTAAAACTAGTACATTCTGAACTGGAACCTCCTCCTGAAAGTCCACCTGAGGTTCTACAACAGGTGCAGCTGCTCGAGCTCTAGACTGAGCTCTACCTCTGCCTCTGCCTTGGCCTCTAGCATGACCTCGACCTCTACCCCTGGCCATAGTTGCTACCGGGAGTTTTGGTCCCTGTCCATCGGTAGGGGTATTAAGTTTTCTCACCATATGCGAGAGAATAAGAGTAGAATGATTCAATCATTGATGATAGAATACAATTGCACGATAGAATAAGAAAGAAATGATATTGTTCCTAAATTTCATAGCCTCTAAGAGATAAGTGCAGACGTCTACGTACCGATCCTTCAGACTCTACTAAGCTTGCTCGTGACTCGTGAGACCTATGTAACCTAATGCTCTGATACCAACTGTCACGACCCGAAATTTCCACCTTCGGACCGTGATGATGCCTAACATTTCACTTGATAGGCAAGCCAACGTTAGAATAATATTAACCAATTTTTAAATAATTTTTAAATTATTAATAATCCAAGAACAAATGCGGAAGCAAGTTTGAAATATAGTGAATAATCCATAAAAACAACAGTGTCTATATACCATCCCAGAATTGGTGTCACAAATGCACGAGCTTCTAGAATAAATACATATAAGGTCTGAATAAAGTAAAGTTATCTGGAAATAAACACAGCTAAAGTAAAATAGACGGGGACTCCATAACTGTAGACGCCATGCAGTTATACCTCAAGTCTCCTACGGTACGCCGCTGGGACCAACTCCAAAATCTGTACAAGACGTGCAGAGTGTAGTATCAGTACAACCGACCCCATGTACTGGTAAGTGCTGAGCCTAACCTCGATGAAGTAGTGACGAGGCTAAGGCGGGTCACTTACATTACATGTACGCAATATTAGTAATAGCAAAAATAATAGAAATAAATCAGGTGACTCATTTATAATAATTGAAGCTAACACAACAGTCATAACCAATTATCACTTCAATCAATTCTGTTGCAGCGTGCAACCCGCTCTCACAATATATTCACATTCAATTCTGTTGCAGCGTGCAACCCGCTCTCACAATATATTCACATTCGATTCTGTTGCAGCGTGTAACCCACTCTCACAATATATTCATTTTTAATCAAGTCTGTTGCGGCGTGCAACCCGATCCTCCAATATATTCATTATAATCAATCTTTTTGCGGCGTGCAACCCGCTCCTCCAACATATTTATTTACCAATTCTTATAGAAGAAATTCTCTTAGGCAGTTTAATATAAAAATGCTAAACGTCAAATAACAATTAAGGTGCATAATTCAAATAGCATGTAACAATTAATGCAGGAACTCAAGAATTAATATTTGACAAAGAATAAGAGAGAAATAATTATTATAATAATTAATTTATGATTAAAAATAATTTATGAAGTAGGTCTAGGCCTTTGAAAAATAATCAGTTATATGCCAAGTTTTCAAAATGTGAGTTTTGGTTAGACTCAGTTGCCTTTTTGGGGCATGTTGCATCGGCAAAATGTATAAAGGTGGATCCTAAGAAGATTGAGGCTGTTTAGAATTGGCCTAGACCTACTTTAGTTATAGAGATCCGGAGTTTCCTGGGTTTAGCAGGTTATTATCGTCGGTTCGTGGAAGGGTTTTCATCTATAGCAAGCCCATTGACCAGATTGACCCATAAAGGTGTCCTATTCAGATGGTCAGATGAGTGTGAGATGAGTTTTCAGAAGCTCAAGATTGCTTTGACTATGGCGCCAGTGTTGGCATTACCCACAGGTTCAGGATCATATACGGTATATTGTGACGCATCTCACATTGGCTTGGTGCAGTATTAATGCAAGATGGCAAGGTAATTGCATATGCGTCGCGGCAGTTGAAAGTTCACGAGATGAATTATCCTGTTCATGACTTAGAATTGGCAGCCATTGTTCATGCGCTAAAGATTTGGAGGCATTACCTCTACGGTGTCTCGTGTGAGGTATTTACTGATCATCGCAGCCTTCAGTATCTGTTCAAACAAAAAGATCTTAATTTGAGGCAGATAAGATGGTTGGAGTTGGTGAAAGACTTTGATATCACCATTTTGTATTACCCCGGAAAGGCCAATATGGTGGCCGATGCTTTGAGTAGAAAGGCTGTGAGTATGGGCAGTCTTGCGTATATTCCGGTTGGTGAGAGGCCATTAGCTACAGATGTTCAGACTTTGGCTAATCAGTTCGTGAGGTTAGATGTTTCAAAACCCAGTCGGGTTCTAGCTTGTACAATCGCTCAGTCTTCTTTATATGAGCGCATCAGAGAGAAGCCGTATGATGATCCTTACTTACTTGTCCTTAAGGACACGGTGCGGCACGGTGATGCCAAACAGGTTGTTGTGGGGGAAGATGGGGTTCTGCAAATGCAGGGTCGTATTTGTGTGCCTAATGTGGATGGACTTCGTGAATTAATTCTTGAAGAAGCACACAGTTCTAGGTAGTCTATACATCCAGGTACTGCCAAAATGTATCAATATTTGCGGCAACATTATTGGTGGAAGAGAATGAAAAAGGATATAGTTGCATATGTATCTCGGTATCTGAATTGTCAGCAAGTTAAGTACGAGCATCAGGGACCTGGTGGTTTGCTTCAGAAGTTAGAAATTCATGAGTGGAAGTGGGAGCGTATCACTATGGATTTTCTTATTGGGCTCCCACGGACTCAGGGAAGATTCGACGCAGTTTGGGTCATTGTGGACACATTGACCAAGTCAGCACATTTCATTCCAGTAGCAGTTACCTATTCTTCAGAGAGGTTATCTAAAATTTACATTCGTGAGATTGTCCGCCTTTACGGTGTGCCCGTGTCTATTATTTCAGATCGAGGTACGCAGTTTACCTCACATTTCTGGAGGGCTGTACAGCGTGAGTGAGGCACGTGGGTGGAGTTGGGTATAACATTTCATCCATAGACAGACGGACAATCAGAGCACACTATTTATATATTGGAAGATATGCTCCGCGCTTGTGTTATAGACTTTGGAGGTTCTTGGGATCATTTCTTGCCACTTACGGAGTTTGCTTATAATAATAGCTACCAGTCGAGCATTAAGATGGCTCCATATGAGGCATTATACGGAAGGCGATGTCGATCGCCGGTTGGTTGGTTTGAGCAGGGAGAGGCTCGGTTATTGGGTACCGATTTGGTACAAGATGCCTTGGATAAGGTCAAGATTATTCAGGATCGACTTCGCACAGCTCAGTCTAGGCAAAAGAGTTATGTCGACCGTAAAGTTCGTGATATTGCATTCATGGTTGAAGAAAGAATATTTCTCCGGATTTCACCCATGAAAGGTGTAATGAGGTTCAGAAAGAAGGGCAAGTTGTGCCCTAGATATATCTGACCCTTTAAAATTCTTGAAAGGGTGGGTGAAGTAGCCTACAGGCTTGTATTAGCACCTAGTTTATCAGCAGTTCATCCGGTATTCCATGTGTCTATGCTCCGAAAATATCATGGTGATCCGTCCCATGTGTTAGATTGCAGCTCAGTCCAATTGGACAGAGATTTGACTTATGAGGAGGAGTCGGTGGTTATTCTAGCCCGGCAGGTCCGACAGTTGAGGTCTAAGAGTTATCCTTCTGTTCAGGTGTAATGGAGAGGTCAGCCGGTAGAGGCATCTACCTGGGAGTCCGAGTCGGATATGCAGAGTAAATATCCACACCTTTTCTCCAGCTCAGGTACTTTTTCTAACTCCGTTCAAGGACGAACGTTGGTTTTAGAGGTGGAGAATGTGATGACCCAAAATGTCATCTTTCAATTTAATAAGTAATTATGTATTCTAAGACCTTAAAAAACACCATTTATTATTCCTCGACTTGCATACACAGTCCGTACAATTTTCCGGAAAGTTTTTATGTGAAAAATAGATTAAAATATGAAATAGAGCTTTGAAGAACTCAACTTAGTTGACTTTGGTCAACATTTTGAGCAAACAGACCCGGATAAGTATTTTGACAATTCCGATAAGTCCGTATCGTGATTTGGGACTTGGAAGTATACCCGAAATCAAATTTCGAGGTCCCTAGCTCGAGATATGGAATTTTGAAGAAAAATTAAAAGCTTGAAGGCTTAATGATTTTTAAGAAATTACTGATATTGGATTTATTGACCTCGGGTCCGTATTTTTAAGAAACTTGGCATGTATTCTTCAAGGCTTGAACACCCGATTTATCAAATCCATAAATGCTGTTGGAGCATTTATCAACCCAAATGACATCACTAAGAACTCGTAATGCCCATACCGAGTTCAAAAAGATGGTTTAGGGACATCAGATGCCCTAATCTTCAACTGATGGTAGCCAGACCTTAAATCGATCTTCGAAAATACCTTAGCAGCCTGAAGCTGATCAAATAAGTCATCAATGCTTGGTAGCGGATATTTGTTTTTGATAGTGGCCTTGTTCAACTGCCGATAGTCTATACACATCCGCATAGAGCCATCTTTCTTCTTTACAAATAATACTGGCGCACCCCAGGGCGAGACACTGGGTCTAATGAATCCCTGATCAAGCAAGTCTTGTAACTGCTCNTTCAACTCTGGTGGGGCCATATGGTATGGTGGAATAGAAATGGGTTGAGTGTCCGGAGCCAAATCAATACAGAAATCAATATCTCTGTCGGGTGGCATCCCCGACAGATCTGCAGGAAATACTTCTGGAAATTCACGAACAACTGGTTCTGAGTCCATAGAAGGAACATCCGCACTGGGATCGCGCATATAAGCCAAATAGGCTAGACACCCTTTCTCTACCATACACCGAGCTTTCATATAAGAAATAACCATGCAGGAAGAATGACGAGGAGTTCCTTTTAACTCTAAGCAAGGTAACCCCGACATATCTAGGGTCACTGCCTTGGCATGACAGTCCAATGTAGCATGATAAGGAGACAACCAATCCATACCCAAGATGATATCAAAATCTACCATATCAATAAGTAGAAGATCCACACTAGTCTCAAGATTACCAATAGTAACCATACACGAATGATAGACATGATGTACTACAACATAGTCTCCACCGGTGTAGATACATACACAAAAGCACTCAGAGACTCATAAGGCACAACCAAATATGAAGCAAAGTAGGAGGACACATAGGAATAAGTAAATCTTGGATCAAATAGGACTGAAGCATCTCTATGGCAAACTGGAATAATACCTGTGATCACAGCATCAGATGACTCGGCTTCAGGCCTAGTAGGAAAAGCATAAAATTGGGGCTGGGCCTCATCACTCTGAACTGCATCCCTGGGACAGCCTCTGACTGGCTGGCCTCCACCTCTAGCGGTCTGACCTCCATCTCTAATGGCCTGACCTCCACCTCTAATAGCCTGACCTTCACCTCTAGCTGCCTGACCCCTACCTCTAGCTGGCTGAGCAGGCGGTGAAGCAACCGGTACCAGTATGATGGCACGAGAATTTTCCCGAGATCTGTTACTCTCCAATATAGGGCAATACCTCCTGATGTGATCAATGTTTCCACACTCATAACACCCATCATGATGCCATGGCTACTGAAGCTGAAGTTGACCCAAATGGGCCGGATAACCGCAGTAATAACTCTGGAGTGGTGGTGCACTGATACAAGCTGAATGTGCACTGAATACTGGTTGTCCAGAGTAAGGCATAATAGGACCGTGACTCCCTAAAGCACCGGGAGATGCATGAAATGCTGAATGAAATGGTTTGGGAGGATGACCCCTAGCAAACTTACCTCTGCCTCCAGACGAGGCACCACTGTAACCACCGAACTGACGAGGCCTCTTATCATACCTCTGCCCTCTCTCCTATGTAAGAACCATCTCGATCCTCCTTGCAACATTAGCAACCGCCTGAAAAGAAATCTCAGTTCCGATCTCCTTGGCCATCTGAAGTCTGATAGGGTGAGTGAGTCCCTTAATAAACCTCCTCACTCTCTCTCCCTCCGTAGGTAGTAAAAGGAGAGCATGACGGGCCAAATCCACAAAACGGGACTCATACTGAGTAACAATCATACTGCCCTGCTGTAGACGCTCAAATTGCTTGCAAAATTCCTCTCTAAGCGTGATAGCGAGGAACTTCTCCAGAAATAGCTGAGAGAACTGCTCCCAGGTAATTGCAGGTGATCCGACTGGTCGGGTCAATGTGTAATCTCTCCAGCACCTCTTGGCGGAACCCGTCATCTGAAATACAGCAAAATAAACCCCATTGGTCTCAACTATACCCATATTCCGCAGAACCTCGTGGTAGCGTTCAAGATAATCCTGTGGCTCCTCAGAAGGTGTTCCACTAAAGTGAACTGGAAAGATATTGGTAAACTAATCTAGTCTCAATAAGGCCTCAAAAGACATAGCGGGCCTATCACCGATCTGTGCCGCAACAACTGGCGGAACTACCCCAACTGGCGGGGCTGCTGGAGCCTGATGCTGGGGAGCCATTTGCTCTGGAGCAGGAGTAGTAGGCGTTTGTGCTCCTCCCCCAGCCTGTGAGATGGCTGGTGCCACTAGAAATGTACCATTTTGGGCCACGCCCTCCATAAGACTTACCAAATGGACTAGAGCGTCCTGAAGTACTGGAGTGGCTATAAATTCTTCCGGGACCTGAACTGGTCCAACTAGTACATTCTGAACTGGAACCTCCTCCTGAATGTCCACCTGAGGTTTTACAACAGGTGCAGCTGCTCGAGCTCTGGACTGAGCTCTACCTCAGCCTCTGCCTCGGCCTCTAGCATAACCTCGACCTCTACCTCTACCCCTTGCCATAGTTGCTATCGGGAGTTCTGGTCCCTGTCCATCGGTAGAGGTATTAAGTTTTCTCACCATCTGCAAGAGAATAAGAGTAGAATGATACAATCATTGATGATAGAATAAAATTGCACGACGGAATAAGAAAGAAATGATATTGTTCCTAAACTTCATAGCCACTAAGAGATAAGTGCAGACGTCTCCGTACCGATCCTTCAGACTCTACTAAGCTTGTTCATGACTCGTGAGACCTATGTAACCTAATGCTCTGATACTAACTGTCACGACCCGAAATTCTCACCTTCGGACCGTGATGACGCCTAACATTTCACTTGCTAGGCAAGCCAACATTAGAATAATATTAACCAATTTTTAAACAATTTTTAAATTATTAATAATCCAAGAACAAATGCGGAATCAAGTTTGAAATATAGAATAAATACATATAAGGTCTAAATAAAGTAAAGTTTTCTGGAAATAAACACAGCTAAAGTAAAATAGACGGGGACTCCATAACTGCGGACGCCATGCAGTTATACCTTAAGTCTCCTCTGGTAGCTAAATTCTGAGCAAGTCTACGGTACACCGCTGGGACCAACTCCAAAATCTGTACAAGACGTGCAGAGTGTAGTATCAGTACAACCGACCCCATGTACTGGTAAGTGCTGAGGCTAACCTCGACGAAGTAGTGACGAGGCTAAGACGGGACACTTATATTACATGTACGCAATATTAGTAATAGCAAAAATAATAGAAATAAATCAGGTAACTCATTTATAATAATTGAAGCCAACACAGCAGTCATAACCAATTATCACTTCAATCAATTCTGTTGCAGGGTGCAACCCGCTCTCACAATATATTCACATTCAATTCTGTTGCAGCGTACAACCCGCTCTCACAATATATTCACATTCAATTCTGTTGCAGCGTACAACCCGCTCTCACAATATATTCACATTCGATTCTGTTGCAGCGTGCAACCCGCTCTCATAATATATTCATTGTTAATCAAGTCTGTTGCGGCGTGCAACCCGATCCTCCAATATATATATATGTATGTCGACTTTTAAATAAGTCTGTTGCGGCGTGCAACCCGATCTTCCAATATGGACTTTTAATAAGTATGTTGTGGCATGCAACCTAATCCTCTAATATAAACTTTTAATAAGTTTGTTGCGGCATGCAACCCGATCTCCAATATAGAGTTTTAATAAGTTTGTTACGGCATGCAATCCGATCCTCCAATATATTCATTATAATCAATCTTTTTGCGGCGTGCAACCCGCTCCTCCAACATATTCATTTACCAATTCTTATAAAAGAAATTTTCCCAATAAATATAACAATTAATATAAAATTATAAGACAACAAGCATACAATAATTATGGTTTAATTATGAAGCAAACAATGACAAATAGCAAATTATTATAAAAATCAGGGAGCAAATAGGCAGTTTAATATTAAATATGTTAAATGTCAAATAACAATTAAGGCGCATAATTCAAATAGCATGTAACAATTAATGTAGGAACTCAAGAATTAATATTTGACAAAGAATAAGAGAGAAATAATTATTATAATAATTAATTTATGATTAAAAATAATTTATGATTTTTTAAGTAAGCAGGCAAACAATTAATTTGACGACGTATAGATACTCGTCACCTCGCCTATACGTCGTTCACATGCAATTCACATAACGATAATTTAAGGGTTCTATTCCCTCAAGTCAAGGTTAACCACGACACTTACCTCGCTTTGCCAATTTCAATCAATTACTCAACCACAACTTTTCCTTTTAAATTTGCCTCCGAAAGCTTCAAATCTATTCACAAACAATTCAATATATTCAATACTAATCATAGGAATTAATTCCATATGAATTTACACATTTTTCGGATACAAATCCGAAATTCATTAAGATATTCTACAGTGGGACCCACTTCTCAAATCCCAGAAAAACTCACAAAATTCAAACACTGTTCCGATAGGAGTTCAACCATACAAAATTTGTCCAATTCCGATATCAAATGGACCTTCAAATCTCAAATTTTCGTTTTTGGAAGAGTTTTGAAAAATCTGATTTTTCTTCCATATATTCACGGATTCATGATATAAACGAGTATGGAATCATGAAATATAATCAATATAGGATAAGGAACACGTACCCTAATATTTTCCCGTAAAAATCGCCCAAAAACCGTCTTACTCGAGCTCAAAAATGGGAAGGAGTTGAAAATGGGTCGAAACCCCATTTCCAGAACTTAAGTTCTGTTTCTGGGATTTTTACCCTTCGCGTTCGCGAAGGTACTCTCGCGAACACGAAGCACAACTTTGTATTGTCCAACTTTTACTCTTCGTGAATGCGAGGGCTACTTCGCGAATGTGAAGCTTGCCTGGCTTGGCCTTCGCGAACACGATATGCCCTTCGCGAACGCGAAGGCAATTGACCTGGCCAGTCTCTTTCCCTTCGCGAACGCGAGGCTTCGATCGCGAACACGAAGCTTCGCATCCCAACCCTTCGCGAAAGCGTTCTTTCTATCGCGAACGCGAAGCACAAAATGTGCCAGCCTCAACTTAGTCTTTGCGAATGCGAGACTCCCCTCGCGAACGCAAAGAAGGAAACCAAAAGCAGGTTTATGCAGTTTCCTCAAGTCCAAAAATTATTCGTTAACCACCCAAAACCAACCCGAGCCCTCGGGGCTCCAAACCAAACATGCACCTAAGTCCTAAAACATCATACGAACTTGCTAGCATGATCAAATCGCCCACATAACACCTAGAACTATGAATCGGACACCAAATCAAAGGAAGTTTTCAAGAAAACTTTAAAACTTATATTTTAACAACCGGGCGTCCGAATCACGTCAAATCAACTCCGGTTCTCACCAAATTCGGCAGACAAGTCATAAATATTATAGTGGGCCTACACCGGACTCCAAAACCAAAATATGGACCCGAGGTCAATACATCCAATATCAGTAATTTCTTAAATATTATTAAGCTTTCAAGCTTTTAAATTTTCTCCAAAATTCCATATCTCAAGCTAGGGACCACGGAATTCGATTTTGGGCATACGCCCAAGTTCCAAATCATGATACGGACCTACCAGAATTGTCAAAATACTAATCCGGGTTCGTTTACTCAAAATGTTGACCAAAGTCAACTCAGTTGCATTTTACAAAGCTTTATTTCACATTTTAATCTATTTTTCACATAAAAACTTTCCGAAAAATTGTACGGACTGCGCACGCAAGTCGGGGAATGATAAATGGTGCTTTTCGAGGTCTTAGAACACATAATTACTTATTAAATTTAAATATGACATTTTGGGTCATCACAATATCCTAGCATAACGTCGCTGCGATGCATGACCCAATTCGACACCGGTCCACCTAGAATATGTCGAGCCATGATACTCACAATCAACAACCATAAGCATATCAACATCAAAAACACGAAGCACATGACCATAACTATGGAGATATGGATATCACTATATATCATAAACAGGGAGACCATAACCAAGGCACAATCAACCATTCAACAACCCAAGAGCAATCTCTCTCGAATTTCGCTACAAAGCACAAACATAACTGCATCGGTGTGCATATAACCAATAGATCACAACCCGTCACAACATAGGAAAGTAACACATGATACATATCAAAACACGAATGTGATGCACCCTAGCCGATAACATACCCTCCACAATAAATGTGCTGAGTGGATAAATCTGATCTGATTTAGGACACCCATCCTTATTAGACCTACTAGTAGCCTCCAAATCAATTTTGATCCTTTCAAAGTAGGTAGATAGCCTCAGAATAGCCCACAATAACCTATCTATAGTACATACCATCAGTTGCCAACCTCTTAACATACCTTCACCATTCACAATCACGGAACAATCTGCCTCGAGAACACTCTTAGTTTTCAAATCCCTAGAATACTAGAATCTTCATATCCGATCACAAATACACTACTCAAATAACTGACATATTCCTCACATACGGTTAGCCCACGAGAAGTACTTCTATATGTCTTTCGTGCCACGAAGCAAAATTTGGACATCAGCAGTTGATCAACCAGGCGATTACTGTAATACCAGTTAGACATCTACAAGTCGAAACACAGTGCA
This sequence comes from Nicotiana otophora, assembly GCA_000715115.1. NCBI lineage: Eukaryota > Viridiplantae > Streptophyta > Magnoliopsida > Solanales > Solanaceae > Nicotiana > Nicotiana otophora. Next base: position 164,828 of record AWOL01S0067191.1, read on the forward strand.
CCTTCTGAAGTGCGCACCCTTCTTAGTTGGTATCAAATAACGCTAGCATTCTTCTAAGCATCTGAAATTGCCTATGTTGTCTAGAACTTGCGAACCTATCCAGGGGAAAATCATAACACGCAATACGTTCCTTATGTCGGTAGCAGACATTTAGCTCAAGCTGTGGTCAACACTGTCAAGAACTCTTCGAGGCTAGTCCACACATCACCAAGCCATCAGAACTGAACTTTCCCAACTTAACCAACTTATGCATGCCATCAAAACCAAGAGTATTGCCACAGAACGCTGGTGAAGCATTACCACACCAAAAGACCAGTTATTTTTGTTGCTATGGGTCACCGAGCTGACCTATTTCTTCTAATCCTGTTCGAATTTTCTCCGGGTCAACACTGTCCCTTATCGGTACACAATGATCATAAGTCAAATCTCGCTGCGGAAGACCGTAGCACGAACCACATCGTCCAAAAACCCATAAATCGTTGTATTTCCTCTAGAGCACCCAACAATGCTTCAACCGAGATACCCCCTCTAAAGAGACCTTCTGTGAATCTGAAGATGTTTCTCTAACCTCTCTGATAGTGAAATATAGACTTAGCAATGATATAAATATATCGAAAGTTCCAGCACCATCCTATGAAAATCTCAGATCATAACCATGTACAATTCCGGGGAACCCCCAACACCGTATATATGCCTTAGACCCAAGACTAATATGACACTTGCCCATGCAATCTGATCGTTGATAGTAGACTCCCCCACTTGGCACGGAGTCATAGGGAACAACATCCTATGATCCACATTATCAACATTCATAAGCTCGTACAACACAAATCAGATACACGAACCAGTTACATCTCACACTTGAACAACTGAAGATCTACCAACATGTCTGTGTCCTTAGTCTGAACAATACCTCGAGACAATGATTGAGCATCTATGGCCCCCTCATAGTCCATTCGCATAATTACAACCAATCGGAGCATAGTTGATACCGAGCGCGCAATATCACATATGCGTGGATATAAAGGGATATATGATATATGCTTTAAGATGAATTAATGACACACGGTAAGGAATGAAAGGAGTGATTCCTAATAGTTTCGTAGCCTCTCGTAGATAAGTACAGACGTCTTCGTACCGATCCGTAATACTCTAGTAAACTTGCTTATGACTCGTAACACCTATGAACCTAGGGCTCTGATACTAATTTGTCAAGACCCTAATTTTCCGCCTTAGGATGTCGTGATGACACCTAGTCCTTAAGACTAGATAGGCCTAACACATGCTGATTTAATAACATAATTTAACTATTTAATCATTTATCATGAACCATTAAATGACATACATAACCGCAAGCGGTCAATAGTTATACATTTCATAAACTCGGTAGTACGGAGTCATAAGCACTGCTAAAACACACTAGAATTTCTAAACACAACACTGATTTGAATTACAATTTAACAGTAGCATAATGAAGTAAGATGGTGATTCCGAGGCTGCGAACGTCAAGCAGGTATAACTTGAAGTCTCCCGTCGTGCAGACGTAACGCTCAACAACACAATCAGAATACCTGGATCTTCACAAAAATATGCAGAAGCATAGCATGAGTACACTACAACAGTACCCAGTAAGTATCAAGCCTAACCTCGGTAGAGTAATGACGAGGTCTGGTCAAGACACCTACTAGACATAAAAACCTGTTCAATATATACATAAGCTAACAATGTACAGAACATCAATGTAAGACCAATGGTGGAAAAATTATTAATTTACAACGAACAATGAAGTAATAGAAACATAAATGGCAGCAAGTAGTAATCGAGTAATACAGAAACAACATAGCCATAACACCGATGAGATGTAAATGAACTCAAATAATTAAAAATAGATGACAACTCAAACAATCAAATCCCTTCCATCACGGACTTACAACAAGAATTACCCCAAGATATCACACCTCATAAATCACAAGTCATGGACCACAATTTTCAAATCTTACACATATGGAACCTCATGCCCACACAATCACATTCGCACGGCAAAACCCACGTGGAACCATATACTTGCAACCGTGATAAATAATAATTTAGATGAACGAAAGATATATCTAAACACCATAAAGCATAATAACTCTCTTGAATAAAGTAATGTGTCAAATAAAATAATGAGTTTATTTTAGAAGTCAAGTAAATTAAAATAATATATAATTTATACGAAACAGAGTATAAGATGGGTTTAGTTTACAAATCAATAAAATTGAGTAAGAAGTATCATTTTTAAGTAAACACAAAACATAAGTTAATTTAACGAATTAAATATAGAATTTGTAAAGAAAATATATGAAAATAATTTTAAGGTAAACACCTAACAGGGTTATGAGTATAATTTGAGAACCCAATTATAGTGAAAGTGTGATAACCATTTAGAATAATAAGGCACCGAGTGAGATAACGAGTTCTATCTTAAGAGGCACATAGAATAAAGAATGTTAATAATTCTTTTATTTAAACCATTATGTTACCAACAACTCAACAGAATATAATATAGTGACTCCACACAATTATATTCACATTGACAATAAATTCACCAAGTTATAACGGAGGAACATATTGGCATGTTAAAGCAACACAACAAATCATGTAGAATGCATGACTCACACAAGAAATTACAATCGTTCTACCACTAAGATAACAACGAATAACCAAACACAATCAAAATGCGGATGGATGATTGAAGGAAGAACAATGACCGTTCAAATCAACAAGTTGTTCCAACATGGAATGCACAATGAAAATCTCAACCGAGGTACCACCTCGTATTCATATTTCACAATTTCAATCACAATCTTTCTTTATATCACCGCGTGAGCCTTACATTTAGTTTTGAAAATTATTTTTTCCGAAATAGCTATACGCGATTTAGCCCACCTTATATCACCGTGTTGCTTCAAGTAGTTCCCCTACTAGAAACACGCGTATGAAGCCCACCTTATATTATCGCATGTGTATCAACCTCTAGCCTTATATCATCGCAAGGGTTTCAATATCACAACACAATCACAACTCGCACCAGAAGTGCCCATATGCCACAACTTGCCACAAAGTCAACAACACCAATATTTCCACAGCAAATAGCTCATAACTCAACAAGATGCTATTCTACGAAATTACAACTTCAACTAAAAGTGATTCAACAATTAAGAGGTAACATGATAATAAGAAAGGCAATAACTTCAACTAAAGCATATAAGAAGAAAATAACAAGTAAGAAGTAGAACAAGTGCTAACAATGTCAAATAGAGCATGTAAGAGTAGATTAACAATGAGAGATATAACATGTTATGACAATTCAATTAAAGACATGGAAAGAGTCTAGATAATCTAAACCGGTCAAACACCATATATAGCCCGTGTACCCACTCGTCACCTTGCGTACATGGACTTCACATAACACAAATAGCACAATCAACCTAAATCCTAAGGGGTAGTTTTTTCCGTATAAATTTAGGCAAGATACTTATCTCAAACAAGCTCAATCGATACACTAGAATCGCCATCCTGCTCAAATCATCCTTCGAACGGCTCGAAACTAGCCAAAAGCAACTCAAAATCATCAAATAATGCCATAGGAAGCAAACTCAATCGATAAAGTTTGATCTTTACATATTTACCCAGAGCCAACCAAAAGGTCAAACCCGGGCTTGCACCTCGGATCCCAAAAAACTCAAGAAATCCGACAATCCATTCAATTACGAGTGTAACTATACTAATTTCACTCAATTCCGACTCCGAATCAGTGTTTAAAACACAAAAAATCACTTTAGAAAAGTTTAGACAAAAACCCTCAATTTCTCTTTTGAAATCATCAATCAAATGCTAAAAACGAAGATGAAATTACGGAATATAATCAAAATCGAGTAGAAAATACTTACCACATAGAAGAAACTTGAAAAAAATCCTTGAATTCTCCAAATCCCAAGCTTTCAAGATGAGAAAAACTCCAACAACATTAATAGCCAAAAATGCTCAGTTGTTCTGCCTCGTTTCTTGTGCCAAACGAACATGAAACTCACTGTGATGCCTCCAATGGATTTCTCGTGAAATTCCAGTGATGTTAGTCTTTTGAATTACTCCATTTGACCTTATAATGAAGGAGATATGTTGGTTTCAATATTTGAAAATATTGTAGATTTTTAAATACGAATTCAGTGGCAATTTCGTAATTTATCTGAAAAATCCGGCAACCCAATTCTTAGTAAAATGACCATAAATTCCCCATACGATGTCGAAACTTGATGATTTCAGTTGCTATGATTCCAAAATTATGACACGGATATAATCGTTTAGTCGAAACGCGAATCAAAGACCGTTTGCTCAATATGATAACCTTTATGCTCAAATTAACGTCAAAATCGAAAACAATCACCACGCAACTCAAACTTATCCAAAACTCATCGGAATTTAATCAAACTTTGTGTACATGTCCAAAATCATCATACAAACTTATTGGAATAATTAAAACCTAATTTCGGGTCCGTTTACCCAAAAGTCAAATCTTGATCAACTCTTTCAACTTAAAACTTCTAAAATGAGAATCACTCTTCCAAATCAATCTCGAACAGCTCGAAAACCGAAACCAATCATACACGTAAATCATAATACATAATACGAAGCAACTCAAAGTCTCAATCCACCGAATGAAACGCTAAAGCTCAAAACGACCGGTCGGGTCATTACAGCGAGAGTTTAATTTGTGCCGTCCTTTTATATATTTAGGATAAGTTGATATTTATTTAGGGGAAATAATGTTATAAGTAAGCAATGAGCATTGTATACATATCTATACACGTGTGTGGAATGAACGTGTAATTTTCAGGAGAGAATGGATGAGTAACACGTAAAAACTTGACCATGGAAGGCAAATGACAGTTGAAAATAATTGCTAATATCCCATTTGCCAAGCAACATAAGGAGAAATCCGCTCGAGGAGAGGGGTCACATTTGATTAAGTAGGTGGTGTGGCAATAGCTTACTAACACAAAGATTGAAATTTTTATCCAATTGAGTACGTCTAGTATATTTTCTAATAAATACGGTTAACTATATGCATATCATACATGTATTGGGGATAAGAAGGACATCATAGACAAGGCTTTTGTTTGATAGATATACTTCTGTCTTTAGAAAAGCATTGGGAGAGAACAAAAAAACATTGGAACACCATTTATTATACAGTCAAATATTTGGTTACGTATCAAATGGCAGCCACGTGATCTGGCGAGGATGACAGGAAGGGGGATCTATTCAGTCCCTCGAGGGTGATACCCCACCCGTAAGTTTTGGTCGAAATTTTATAAAGCAAATATCATTTATAGTCATTCGGGCCAAACTTATAGCATCCGGTAGCCTAAAATTACAATACACAATTAATAGCCCAAAAGTAATTCTAGTGGCTAGCCCAAAAGTACTGCTTTCTGCTTCTTTCTTCAGCAATTCGGATTTTTCGTTCTGAGATATCTCGATTTAGCTCTTCAGTTTCTCGATTCTCTGTTTGATCACATCGTTCTCATGAAGAAGCTGGGATTTCTCTTGCTCCAGTCCCGCTATCTTCTGTTTCAGTGCAGAGGTTTTCGACGCAGCATCAGATGTTTCGTCGACGGCGATCTCCACCGGCGCATCGTCATAAACCTCGCCGTTGGTTATGTTTTCTTCCGCCATAGTCAAACCTGAAAATAGTAAGCAAAAATGTTGAAAATGGAGAATAAATAGAATTGCAGTTTACTTCAGCAGCCAAAAACAGCGTGAAAAAATCAAACAACAAAGAAGAAGAACCTTTGTAATAAGGATTAGGGTTTTTGGTAGTAGAAAGAGAATAATCAGAAAAAATATCTTTTTTAATATATACAAAATAGACTGTCACTATACAAAAATATACTAAATAGACTGTCACTATACAAAAATTATACAAAATAGACTGTCATTATACAATTTATATACAATTGACTTTCACTATACAAAACATATACAAAAATAAACTGTCATTCTACAAAAAATATACTAAATAGAATTTTATATACAATTGACTGTCATTATACAATTTATATACAATTGACTTTCACTATACAAAATATATACAAAATAGACTGTCACTATACAAAAATATACTAAATAGATTGTCACTATACAATTTATATACAATATACTATCACTATATAAAATATATACAAATTAGACTGTCACTACACAAAATATATACAAATTAGACTGTCACTATACAAAATATATATTAAAACGACTGTTACTATACAAAAAAAATACAAAATAGACTGTCATTATACAAAATAGACTGTAAATATACAAACAATATACAAAACAGACTGTCACTATACAAACAATATACAAAATAGATATTTCAGGCTATTAGATGCAATAAGTTTGGGCCGAAAGGCCATTTCGTATCAGTAAAAAAAAATATGGGCTATTAAAATTTTGAAGGGATATAAATAGTTTTCTCAACTTTATATATGTATGTGTATATATATTTAAGAAATAATATAAATGATTAAAACCCGCACTAACAGAATTATACAAGGTGCCAATGGCAAAATATTGCATTTTCCTCCTACAAGATGAAATGTCGAACCCCGCTAATGACAGTACAAAACTTTTTGTTTTTTGTTTTTACTTGCTGAAGTCTAAAGAGTAAAGACAGACACGCACAAGTCACACAGAAGGCACACTATATTCTTGTTTATCGTGAGTTAACTCTCTTCTTTTTTAATTCATCATTGACTTTTCTTTTATTTATTTAAGTATAAAACTAGAATAAAATACCTCATAATATTTCTCTCTCTCTAAAACAAAACCCCTCCCCAACAGAAGTAACCCGTTACCTCGTTTCTTTCGTCCATTGTCACCTCTGCTTTCACATCCGCTTCTCTACTTCTATTCTTTCACCGGAGTTCAGACTATCGTCTCTGTCTTCCAACACCCAACCATTGTAAGGCACTACAAGCTGATTCTTGTTCTGTAACGGTCCAACCGGTCGTTTTGACTGTTAGAATCTCGTTCCCCTAAATAAAACTCCCCGTATGTGCTTTTACTAATTTATGACTTGCGTAAGAAAATGTCATCCTTTCTTGTGGAGCGGGCCAAACGCCTCGGCAGGATAGATACATCTATGGATCGCGTCGCACGTCCCTCGGCAGTGTACACGACACTCTGGATCGGGTCGTACGACCTCGGCAGAAATCGTGCCTAATAATAATAATAATTACACGATACTCTGATAGTTTATTACAGCTTGTGAAGCTAATTGATAAATTGAAAATCTTTGAAATTTAAAGAATTAATTATCTCTGCTTGTTAAGAAATTATTGTTATTCCTATAAATGAGGCTAATTGATAAATTGAAAATTTATGGGAATTGAAGGAATTTAATTAATATATTGAGAATTGTTGCATTTGAAGGAATTTAATTAATATATTGAGAATTGTTGCATTTGAAGGAATTTAATTATTTCTACTGGTTAAAGAAAATTATTGTAAATTCTAAATCATATTGATCTAGATATTGCTATTTTTATTTCATTTATTATTATTGACTCTTAGTGGGTGTCAAAGTCGGTCATCTCGTCTCTACTTCTTCGAGATTAGGCTTGATACTTACTGGGTACACGTTATTTTTCGTACTCATGATGATGCACTTGCTGCATATTTTATTGTGCAGGTACATATATGTCTAGCGGCCTTGTGGGCGCAGAGGTGTGGTTAAAATTGTGGGGACATAAGTGAGCTGCATTCTGTATTACGATCCGCAGCCAACAGAGTCTCTTTCAGAGTTATTATATTTTTCCTGTCTAATTTGTATTCCGGACAGATATTGTATTTTATTTTAACTCCCTAGTAAATGTTCATGCACTTGTGACACCGGATTTTGGGAAAGGTTGTGAATTGTTTAGAAATTTAGTTGCTAAAAGTATTTATCATTTACTCTATGAGTTTTATCTTTATTATTTCATTGAAGAAATTTTGATTTCAAAAATACTAAAATGGGTAATTAAGCTAAGTATGTATTGTTGGCTTGCCTGACAGCGGTGTCCGGCGCCATCACGATCTTTAATTGATTTTGGGTCGTGACAACATGGTATCAGAGCACTAGGTTCACGTAGGTCTCACGAGTCATGAGCAAGTCTAGTAGAGTCTTGTGGATCAGTACAGAGACGTCTGTGCTTATCGTCAAGAGGCTACAGGGCTGTTAGGAATACTTCCCTTTTTGATTCCTCATCGTTCGATTCGATTCCTTTCAGGCTTATGCCTTCATTTCCTTTTTATTCAATCTTATGCGACGTGAAGCGCTCGTTATAAATTGGGGATCGAGGAAATATTTAATGGTACTACATATGTAGTGCATGATGTTTCTCCTTGTGTAATTAATTGGGCTATTGTCATCGTCTTGCGGAAGGCCGCTCTATCGTTTCAAGCTAAGTATCATTACTATCTAAAATTTTTGAGATTTGGCATTGATTGTTATGACGATTTGTGCGTTGTTATTACACAGTGTTTATGTAATGGTAGAATGCCTGCCTATGTGTCAGGGCAGTAAACGACTTGAAAGAAGGTTTTTCTCATTACATGGTTCGGAGGTTCCATATTTTATTTCCAGCGGAGAAAAGGCAATCGGACTATGAATATTCAGGTTTGGGGTTGATGGAGTAACGAACCCTGGTATCTTCGAGCGTGGTAGAGTTCTCAATTTTGATGTGGTGTCATCGCCTTGTTAAATGCGTTAAGGTTTGCTGGTGTTATAGTTTTCTTCAACTCTCCTTCATGGCGGGGTGTTAGGAATTGGTATAGGGGAAGCAGTTGTTAGAGATCGCGGTGTACAGTGGTTCAGGGTAGAAGCAGTGTTCCTAGTATTTATGGCTCGAGAAGGATGATCCTCGGAAAGGTTTAAAGCTTGTAACGACCTATTGGTTCAAATGCTACAGAGACGAATTTTTAGTTAAGGCAACAACTGGATAACGAAGGATGAGGAAGGGCATGTGAAAGGTGTCTTGTTGTGGTTAAGTTCCTAGGAGGCCAAGGGTGAGAAACAGAAGTCGAGTAGTTTCTTAAAGGAGAGTGGTAAGGTAGCATATGAGTTACGTGGTAGGATAACTACACGGTTTAAGGAAAGTTTAAAGTGATTTGGGATTTAGGATGGATAGTGACTAGGTCTTCGGACTTAAGTTGAAATATTAGTTTCTATATTGAGGAACATTGGATACAACAGGAAGGAGTTGCTTGATATGAAGAAGGATACAACATGATTTTGGATCGGAATGTATTGTCGCACCTCTAGTTGACGTCCATGAGGAGTGAACGGACTGGTGCAGCTGGTGAATGAGTTCAGATTCAGGATGATCTATTGATTCCGTAGTAATTGCACCCAGTGAAGCGGCGTTAGAATATGTCAGCATTTAATTTCCACAGGTGGGTTATCTCCTGTGAGCAGGTTCGCGGTCGCGTGGTGTTGACGAAGCTTCTGCGAAGAATTCTACTGGCTACCCGGTAAGAGATTTAATATGTAAATGTGGCTAGTGGTTCAGAGTGTTTATTAAAGGGTAATAGAAGGATTTCGAGAAATCTGGCAAGTTGCGTGTGCAGGATCATGTCAACGATGAAGAAAGAATCTCTGTGGATTCCATAGTTATGTAATTGTAGCTTCAAGCTAAGTGGGAGAGCCCCACCATCTACAATTGGATAGCATGGTTGTCTATTTGTGAGGTTCCAGGTTATCGGTTGTACTGGTGGGTCATTGCAACTAAGGGAAGAAAATATCAGTGGTAATTTGAGCAAAGAATTTGGGGAATGTGTGCCATATTTGGCCTTATCGATTTATATTAAGGTTTTTAGAAGACTCAGAGTTTATGCTTCGTGTAGATGTAATGCACAGGGAAAGTGAGACAGTCGGGTGTTTCCTTGAGAAAGTGTCCATGTGCTAGCAGGGCCTTGGAGTTGATCATGTTTGGGAACAAGTCAGAGAAAGTGACTCTCGATAACGGTCTTAGAGGATTCAAAAATTTAAACTGCAGTGCCTAAGGATCTCGAGTCCGTAGTATGGTTGAGTATCGAGCTTTTGCAGCAAATTATGAAATGGTACTTAGAGCACTCTGTGTTATCTTCAGGTTGTGGTGTAACATTTGAGAAATGGAAGAAAATAACTTCGGATTCATAAAAGAAGCATCAAAATGGGTGTACCAGTTGAAGATGTAAAAGTGCGCACAAGGAGGGGTATAAGATGATTTGTGGGTTTTGAAACAGCGTGGTCTCGTGAAATAAGGTCACTCGGGATGAGTGCAGATTTGAGTTCGTGATGTAATGAAAGGAACTATTATTATTTCTAAGTCAAGTTGAGAATAAATTGAGAAAAGACGGGTCGGCTAACAATGGCTGAATTAGCATGATGGTGGCAATGATCAGTTCCTTCAGCGCATTGAATTATGCATGTGGTTTGTGGCGGTACGTGCGAGGCTTGACGGCCGCCGTAATTGATTTTATTTGGAGGAATTCAAGTATTATGGCATGTTATGTGTATAGGGATCCCAGTAGAGTTATGGTGGTTTAGACCACTACTTGAAGCCGGTATTTTCTGTGGATATGGGAATTCAGTCACGTGTTGCAATGGTTCTTTTGAAATGAGTTAAGTAGAAGGTTTCTATATGATGAAGTGTTTACCCTATTAGTGGTTCGGGAGTTACGATGGAATTCTTGTACTCCTGGTCATTTGCGGGATTAAGTGCACTAAGTAGCATCGAATTTGAAAGTTGAGGATTTAAGATTCCGGTTCGGTGTTGACAAGGATGTCATGAGCTCGGATGAGCAGGAAAAGGATTGAGATGCTTAAAGTAAGATGGTATTGTCTTCGGCATCACCTAAGGTCGATGTCAGGTGTAAGAGACCTTGTGTATTGATTTGTGGATTCTTGATATGCTTTACAACATTAGTATAACCGGTAGCATAGATGTGCAGACTTGCTACCTGGTGCGAAAGGTCGTGGGAACGTGTCTCACAGAAAGATTGTGTAAGAGTGGCATGTAGTCACTTGATTGAGTGAAGATTGAAACCAAGTATGAAGATTGTGGTAATATCGCTGATTCGAGAATATATGCCTGGAGGGCGCTCGGTTCATTTGGTTGTGGACTGTGGAAGGTTGTTCCGGCTATGATGGCTTTTCTTGTGTGTTATGGGAAAAAGGGTTATTATTTATCCTTGAAAGGTTATTAGCCTAGTATGTTGCGATCAGAATCAGCTTGAGGTCTGTGGATGGATTTGAATATGAATATGGGCTCTATATCAGGCCGGATGTGTTCATTTCAGCATAAGCGCTCCTTATAGAGGAGTACTCGGACATTGGATGTCGTTTCGTCGTCGGTTATTTCATGTAATACTATATTATACCGTGTGAGTTGTGAAACGACTTGATAAATTTCTTATGTGTTGAGGTTCCGCATAGCGATGGTGTTATGTGAGCAGGATGACTCTCGAGATTCAGATCATATATCGCACCTTAGTTGTGCTTGCGTTTTGTAGCGTATGGCGTTGTCGGTCCTTCTTGGGATGGTATTATGCACTTAGCGTGCTTGTGTCCGATGTTCGAATATTTTGTAGTAATGAGTATTCTAGCTCGGTAAGTATTTCCTTATAGATTCGTTTTGTATGGATCGGGTGGCACGCCGCCACGGGTATGTTGTTTGGATCGGGTTGCATGCCGCAACAGTGTGATGTTGAGTACAGTCCCCTATATTCTATTTTGTGTTTTTGTGTCCCATTTTTATTGAGGAAGGTTCATGACACCTTTTCAGTTGTCTAATTAGTCACGTGGGTTGAGAAATCCTTTCCAGAGTTCGTTTTCCTTATGTATCGCAATCGAGTACGTAGCTTATAAGCTCATCATGGCGTCATATGAGGCTTTTTGTCATGTCTAATATGGCTTATTGCTTGGACAACTTGTACTGGGGTGAGACGAGATTATTGGACCTGGGATCAGTGCAATCAGATTTATATAAGGTATATTAAAGAATAAATATCGCTGTTAAGTTCAGAATGAGGTAATGGTCCTTATCAGAAAGAGAAACTCAATAATTTGTTGACTCGGCAGTTGGTTATGAATTTATACACATTTCTTCCCTCGTGGAAGTATTACAAGAGTTGGAACATGACTTATATGTATCATGAGATGTGTTGTGGACATCATATTCGTGGAAATCTCGACTATTGTTATCGAGGATGTTATTATGGGCATGTGAATGGTGCGGTGCATGGTCTAAATTCAACCAAGGTATGCAATCCTGTATTGGTGCATCGTGTAGTGATTGATACAGTGTTCATAGGTTGGAAACAGGTATGGTGGAGAATTCAGGATGTCAGAATTGGGCTCTAAGGCTTATTTGCCTAAATAAAGGGGAGAATCTTCAGATTGGCTCGAGCTAATGTGCTCAACTGGGTGTGGTAGCACGGGTAGGTGCACGAGGTGTTAAACAGTGATTTGGATAACTCCGGAACAGTCCTTAGCATATTCGAGGACGAACGTATAATTAAATGGGAGAGAATGTAACGATCCAACCGGTCGTTTTGACTGTTAGAACCCCATTCCCCTAAATAATACTCCCCGTATGTGCTTTTACTAATTTATGACTTGCAGGGATGGTTGGTTCGGGATTTGAAATGTTTGGGTTGAAAATTGAAACACTTGGTGATTACAATACATCCACCATTTTGGGTTACTCTAACCCTAGCTAGATCCTGATATCCCCTTTTTCTCTTAAACTATATCTGTTAGCTCCCATAGGGCATAACTGAGA
>AWOL01S0067195.1:0-10034 GCA_000715115.1 Nicotiana otophora
CTGACCCAGCAATGTTCGCATCTGGGCTTTTGATGTCTCAGCGAGAGATACCATTGGGGATATCAACCTCACCATGACGATTGGGCCGGTTGATTTTGAAATTGTCTTCCAAATAGTGAACATGGAAACTTCTTATAACTGTTTTCTTGGAAGGCCATGGATCCGTACGGCCCAAGTTGTGCCATCCGCCTTGCATCAGATACTCAAATTAGAACATGACATACAAGAAATTATTGTTCATGGAGAAGACGAGTCATCCATTTATAAATACCCGTTAACCCCGTGTATTAAGGCCAAGGAAGGATGTGAGTCCATTGTTTATCAGACTTTCGAAGTGGTTGATGTGGACCATGTTGAGAAAGGAAAGTCCATTCTGCATCCTCGTCTCTCCGCCACATCTGTAATGGTGCCTGTACTTAGTTAAGACAAGGTTATGAGCCAGGAAAAGGCTTGGTATTGCAAGGAATTTCGGAACCCATTTGTCCGTTTAGTAACAAGGGTACTTTTGGTTTAGGCTTCAGGCCAACACAAGCAGACGAAGACAAAGCCAAGCACCGCAAAAAGCATGGGTGGGTCTTGCAGCAACCTATCCCTCACATTTTCTACACTTTTGTCAAGCCACGACTCCAAGAGGGTCAAAATTCCTCGGCGCAGACAAATATTGATGAAATTTTCCATAGCCTCAGCCAGATATTTTCTGAAGTGAATATGATACAGGCTGGTGAAGGCACTAGTCATGACGATATGCAACTAATTGACCCAGACACCATGCTCAACAATTAGGAAGCAACCTCTCTCCCCACAAGGAAGGAGTCTTGGNCATTCCACGACGCAGGCAAACATTGATAAAATCTGCCATGGCCTCAGCCAGATGTCTTCTAAAGTAAATATGATCAAGGCTGATGAAGGCACTAGTGGTGCCGATATGCAACTAATTGGCCCAGATACCATGCTCAACAACTGGGAAGCAACTTCTCTCCCCAAAAGGAAAGAGTCTTAGTAGTTTACTTTTGTAGCTTCTTTTTTGTACTTTGGGGTTAATTTCAGGGTTCTAATCCAAACATCTTAGTATGATTGTTTTATTTTGATGTTAACCCTTCTATCCTTTCAAATTCAATGAAATGCAGTTCAGTTTCATATTAAGTTTTTTATCTTTTCCTTTTCCTAATTCCTGCCATTTTGTTTCCATTTTAGTTTTGTTAATGTCGGCTTTAATAGCATGACATGCATGCGAAATTCATGCCCATATCTAAAAAATCTGTCTAATTTCGAAATAATGCATCAAGAGGCCGAATATGATGAAGATAAGGTTGTTGAGGAAATAAAAAGAGAGTTGAAACAATTTGAAAACAAGCCTAGGACCAACCTCAATAAAACATAGCCAATTAATATCAGAGGTCATGAAGAAGTTAGAGAAACAAAGATAAGCATTCACGCTGAACAAGAAACCAAAGATGCATTGATTCAAATTTTATTTGAGTACAGAGATGTGTTTGCTTGGTCTTATGATGATATGATGGGTTTAAGCACCGATTTAGTGGTTCATAAACTTCCCACGTATCCTGATTTTCCCCCAGTCCAATAGAAGCAACGAAAATTTAAAACGGACATGAGTGATAAAATCAAAGAGGAAATAATGAAGCAACTGAGCATCAATGTAGTTAGAGCCGTACGATACACCACCTGGGTGGCAAATGTTGTGCATGTGCCAAAGAAGGACGGAAAAACCACAGTCTATGTTGACTACAGGGACCTGAACAAAGCAAGTTCAAAGGATAATTTTCCTTTGCCAAACATCCACATACTTATAAATCATTGCGCTAAGCATGAGATACAATCTTTTATGGATTGCTATGCTAGATACCACCAGATTCTAATGGATAAGGATGATGCAGAAAAGACTATTTTCACCACTCCATAGGGTACTTATTGTTACAGGGTCATGCCATTCGGTTTGAAGAATGCAGGAGCAACTTATATGAGGGCCATGACCACTATTTTTCACAATATGATGCACAAAGAGATTTAAGTATATGTTGATGATGTCATCATAAAATCAAAGACACAGGCTGATCACGTGCGCGATTTGAAAAAGTTCTTCGAACGACTTCGAAGGTATGACCTTAAGCTCAATCCAGCCAAGTGTGCATTTGGGGTTCCATCTGGGAAACTCCTCGGTTTTATAGTCAACCGGAGAGGCATCGAATTGGATCCATCTAAGATAAAGTCCATTTAAGATTTTCCACCCTCGAAGAACAAAACGGAAGTCATGAGTTTGCTCAGGAGGTTGAACTATATCAGTAGGTTCATTTCTCAACTCACAACCACGTGCGAGCCCATTTTTAAGTTGTTAAAAAAGGATGTTGCTGTTAAATGGACAAGCGCCTTCCAAAAAGCATTCGACAAGATCAAAGACTATCTGTCGAAACCCCTTGTACTGGTCCCACCTGAACCGGGTAGGCCTTTCTTTTTATATCTATAGGTGATGATAGTTCCTTTGGATGCATTCTGGGGCAACATGATGCGACATGCAAAAAGGAACATGCCTATTATTTGAGCAAGAAGTTCACCAGTTATGAGGTTAAGTATACCCTTTTAGAAAGGACTTGTTGTGCTTTGACTTGGGTCTCTCAGAAGCTGAGGCATTATCTTTTGGCCTATACTACTTACCTCATATCCAGAATGGATCCCTTGAAGTACATCTTCCAAAATCCAGTGCCCACTGGTAGGCTCGCAAAGTGGCAAATTCTACTCACAGAGTTCGACATTGTCTATGTCACTCGTACCATAATGAAAGCACAAGCTTTGGCTGATTATTTGGCAGAGGATCAAGTCAATGATGACTATTAGCCACTAAGCACATACTTCCCAGGCGAAGAGGTCAAATAAAAAAAGGAAGTAGTTCCGAACAACAACTATGCATGCAAAATGTATTTTGATGGGGAAGTTAATATTAAAGGAGTTAGGATTGGGGCAATCCTCATCTCACCTATTGGACAACATTACCCTGCAATGGCATGACTTTGATTCTTCTGTACCAATAATATGGTAGAATACGAGGATTGTATCATGGGTCTGAAAATGGCCCTCGATATGGATGTGCATGAATTATTGGTTATGGGAGATCAAAATAGTACTATAAGGCAACTCACTGGTGGTTTCTTCCTGAATGGGGAAATTTTGTACAAAAAGACCCCAGATTTAAACTTATTGAGATGCATAGATTCTATAGAAGCTGAACGGATCATGAGTAAAGTGCATTTGGGAGTATGTGGGCCTCATATGAATGGATATGTTTTGGAAAAGAAGATCCTGCGGGCAGGGTATTATTGGCTTACTTGGAGCGAGATTGCTTCAGTTTTGTTCGCAAGTGTCACCAATCGCTCACCTCCGTCGGAATTGCATCCCATGTCCTCTCCTTGGCCTTTCGTTGCTTGGGGAATGGATTTTATTGGTCCAATCGAGCCAAAGGATTCAAATGGGCATAAATTCATTTTGGTCGCCATTGATTACTTCACCAAATGGGTGGAGGCAATTACTTTCAAGACAGTCACCAAGAAAGCTGTGGTAGACTTTGTTCATTCCAACATCATCTATCTCTTTGGTATCCTAAAGACCATTATCACTGATAATGCAACCAATCTAAATAGTCATCTGATGAAGGAGGTGTGCGAGCAATTTAAAATTGTGCATCACTATTCTACCCCTTACCGGCCAAAAGCCGATGGAGTCATTGAAGCGGCTAGCAAGAACATCAAGAAGATTCTTAGGAAGATGATACAAGGGTCGAGGCAATGGCATGAAAATTTGCTTTTTGCTCTTTTAGGATACCTCACAACTGCTCGCACATCAGTGGGTGCAACTTCATATCTGCTGGTATATGGAACTGAAGCTGTAATACCAGCTGAAGTCAAAATTCTCTCTCTCCGAATCATTGTGGAATCGGAGATTGAAGACACTGAGTGGGTCAAGACCCGATTAGAACAGTTAATGTCGATTAATGAAAAACGGCTAGCAACGGTGTGTTTTGGCCTGTTATACAAGCAAAGAATGGCACGCGCTTATAACAAAAAAGCACGCCCAAGGCACTTTGAGGTAGGCCAGCTCGTTTTGAAACGCATCCTTCTACACCAGGTAGAAACTAAAGGAAAGTTCGCCCCGAACTGGCAAGGAACCTACATCATCAAGAAAGTGTTACCAAAAGGGGCTTTGTATTTGGTAGATGAAGAAGGACTGGTACCAAACATGAATATAAATGCAGATGCAGTCAAAAGATATTATGTTTGATATATACCAACTGCGGAACTTTCACGCACAATTTTCTCAGATATAGATGGCGAAGGCTATCACTGCTCATTATCTCAAATAAGTATCACCCTTTTGTTAACCCTTTTGAGATGTATTTGTCATCTTTGTTTTCCCTTTTTTGGAACCTGTTGTACTTGTAAAAGAAAAAATGAAAAAGAAAAAAAAGAGAGGAGAAAAATCAAACAACAAATCTTCTGAGTCAATGAACTACGTATGACCTGATTCTGAAAGGATACGTAGGCAGCCTTACCCTGGGTTCGGCCCCATCATAACAAAAAATTCGTATTCCCGATACTCCAAAACTGGGGTAGAAGTTTATTTTATTTTACGGTTTTTCTATAAAAACGGTTCCAAAAGTTATAATTTAGTTCAAGGTTCTTTTCGCCTTTTCCCTGTTTGGAACTTCTGATTGATCTTTGAGAATGTTTGAAGTCCCCATGCCAAGGGAGTTTGGAAACTTTCCACATGCAGTATCTTAGTAAAAACAATGAAAGAGTCTTATCGGTAAAAACCCGTATGGGCACTGTAAGGAGACAGTGAGCGGAGAAATGAGAGTCTTATTGATGAAACCCAGATGGGCACCATAAGGCGATGATGAGTAGAGAAATAAGAGAGGTTAGTTAGCAAAAACCCGCAAAGGGCGCAACTAGCCGAATGAGGGTCTTTGATACTCCGGCATGAGCACAACCTAGACAGTTTCAAGATGAACATTTGCGACGGATTTTGAGAATTAGACAGCTCATACGGATTGGGCTTCTAGTCCAAAATGCATGTCATGATTCATTGAAGTCGGCACACACCTACAGATAAGTCTCCCTATTCTTCTCCCCGAAAGGGACACCTTTTGTTTAGACATAATTCTTTTTTTTACTTTCAATTGCTCTTATGTTTTTCCATAATTTTTCTTTGAGTCCCTTTAGGTCTAATCTTGTATCAAAAGAGAAGCAAAGAAATAGCTGCAAAACTGACTACAATTTTCCCGTAATACCAAGCACAATTTGGGGCATATACGACACTGACAAAGGCACAAATCCATCTATGGTCTCTTTTTCTAAGACGAACAAAGTGTCTCAAAGAAACTGAAAGGGTCACCTAAGCAAGACTTGCTTAATGGGAAAAGGTGATAAGCACTACGGACAAAAACTGATATTGGGTGCAAGACAACTAAGTTTGATTTTAAAGGAAAACTTTCCTCGCTTTATGGACAAGGATTAGTGGTACTATGGACATCTGGGTATGAAATTATCGGGGCAACGTTGGAAAGCCAAGGTCTCCAAAAAGCAATATAGAGTATCCGAGCATCTCGGTACCACTATGATAGAATCGGTTCTTCGATAACGGAGTGGCCGTGAATTCAAACTTCTAAGGGCATCAAGGCCACAAACCGACCACCACTTTGAAAACTCATAATTTTTCTTTATTTGGAGCATAAACAAAGTAGTGCAAAATGGCGGTTGTCAAAGGACGAATGTCACCAAAGGTAAGTTCCTCAAAATCTCCATTTTCTTTTGTTTTCAGCATACATCACTACTATTCATACATCTCATTGTTGTAGCTTAACTCAGGTAGAACTATTTTGCCTTGGGGGATCTAGCTTATATTTTCGGGTAGAAGTACTCTTCGCTTAGGCTGCTTTACGTAGCTTAACCCAGGTATAACTTTTTCACATAGGGGGATCCAGCTCATATTTCTGGGTAGAAGTACTTTTTGCTCAGGCTGCTTTACGTAGCTTAACCCAGGTAAAACCTTTTCACCTATGGGGATCCAGATCATATTTTCAGTTAGAAGTACTCTTCACTCAGTCTCTTTTACGTAGTTTACCTCAGGTAGAAACTTTTTTCCTAGGGGAATTCAGATCATAGTTTCGGGTAAAAATATGTTTCGCTCAGGCTGTTTTACGTAGCTTAATCCAGGTAGAATCGTTTCTTCTAGGGGGATCCAGCTCATATTTGGGTAGAAGTACTTTTCCCCCATGCTTGCTTTTCATAGTTTTACCCAGATAGAACTGTTTTGCCCAAGGGATTCAACATTTTATTAGTAATACATGGTACTAACCCCTGGTTATATTTTCTTTTCAGTAATACAAGGCACCAACCCCTGGTTACATTTCCTTTTCAGTAATACAGGGCACCAACCCCTGGTTACATTTCCTTTTCAGTTATACAGGGCGACGATCCCTGGTTATATTTCATTTTTAATAATACAGGGCACCAACCCCTGGTTACATTTTCTTTTCAGTAATACAGGGCGCCAAGACCTTGTTACATTTCATATCAGTAATATAGGGCACCAATCCCTGGTTACATTTCCTTTTCAGTAATACATGGCATCAACCCCTGGTTATATTTTCTTTTCAGTAATATAGGGCGCCAATCCCTGGTTACATTTCATATCAGTAATATAGGGTACCAACCCCTGGTTATATTTTCTTACTAGTATTAGGGTACACCAATCCCTAGTTGTATTTTCCGACATAAGGTTACCACTCCCTAGTCGCCTTACCAGTATAGAGTACACCAATCCCTCGCTATGCTTTCCAATATAGGGTCTCCACTCCCTAATTGATGTGAGCTTAAATGCAGGGTACACCACTCCCTGATCTCTTTACCAGTATAGGGTACACCAACCTTGAACTACACGCGACCTGATTCCCTTATAACCCGGGATATATAAGCTGCCCAAAACCAGGACTCGGTTGCACCCTATCTTTTATTTTTTTTCCTTTTGAATAACGATTTGGTCAAAAATTAGTCACATGACTCACCTTGTCTTTGCTTGAAAACTCTTCATGTTTTCAAGCAAAGAGGGGCATGCTGTGAGAACTTAATTTTTGACCGTGCTTGAATTCTCCCCTACTCATCTCCCCAATATCTACCTTCCCACTTCCCCCACTCACACTCCCACTTTCACCACTCATGTCCCCCACTCATATCCCTACTATCCACTTCCATCACCTGCACAATATTCTCCAGACCTTCACTATCATTTTTGACTACAAAAACTCATTGATAATTCACTAAAGGGGGGAGATCGGAAAAGAACCCATCAATAGCAAAGAGAGGCAGCAGAAACTCCCAAGGAGAAACAGTCGCACCTCTCTTTTCTTGGTCTTCAACCTATTATCATCTTCACACCACAAAAAGTTATGACAACCACCCTCTTTCCTCAATTAACAACACATTCCAGCCCAAAAACATACCAATAATCAGCTAAATATCACAGCCTTAAACGCCACTTCTCAAAATGGTTTCAGCCGAGTTTCGAGGTTGTCGGCGAGGTTCCCTCCGTTGTCGTTGGCAAATTTTTCGGTCGAAAGTTTTATAATCTTCAAGTTGCTGTAATTTTTAATTCAAATTCATCTATATAAAGGTCTGATTCTTCCCTGCTCTTTACATGGTCATTTAAATATATTTGAGTATTTGTTGAGATTTGAAACGGAACATTTGAATTATTTCTATCCATGAACTACTTGGCAGTTTGCTTCTATGTTAATTTGATTTGCTATTTTCCTTATGTTAGGGATTACTGATGTTGAGTACTTAATGGGTTAGTTGGATTTTCTTGGTGGGTCATTGAAGTAGATTTTGTGTTCAAATATATTTTTGTTCTTAATGTGAATAGGTTTGTTTGGATAAGTGCGATCAATTCTAGTTTAAGATAGAGTGATCTTTTCTTATCATGTTTTGAAATTTATGCTAGAAATTTGGTTCCATAATCTGTTCTTAAATGCTTGAACAATTCCATATGATTAGAAATGAAAAGTAATATGATTTTAGCTTCTTTTACTTGACACCATTAGTTACCGCGGTTGTGCTTTTCTAGAAATTGACATTTGATTTGTCAAATTAATTGGGCTATCAAGTGTTTGATTGGCAGGCTAATTGCACAGAAGTTTTGGACAGAATATGGTGAAATTTGGCTAGGCCCATTTCCTTAATGACATACTGTTGATCCATTTTTAGAGTTAGCCCATTTCCATGATAATCTATAAACTAGCCAAATTATTTTTTTCATAATTAATCCACTTGATGCTCTACAACAATTTCATAATTCTCATGCTCCATAATAATCTCAAACTATTTTAGAAAAATAACTCATAAATATTACTAGTATACTTTAGGCGTGCAAGAATAAATCAATTATCATGATTATGTACACGTGACATAATTATGATTTATAAAATTAAAATCAAGGTATGCATGCGCACAACTTTAGGCGAAACAATCTTAATATTAATAAAGTATTATTAATTGTATACACGTACGCGTGACATGATTCTTGACGCGCCAAACAAAACGAGTATACGTACGCGTGACCCGTTTCAGGATAATTCTATAATTACAAATAATCAAGCAATAAAAGCGGATAGATAAAACATGAAAGCCAATAAATCACAGTTTGTTCAAAATTAATTCAAGCTAAGTTGTAGTCAATAAAGCGACCGTGCTAGAACCACGTGACTTGAAGAATGCCTTACACCTNCGAAGAATGCCTTACACCTTCTCCTCGGTCAACAGAATTCCTTACTCGGATTTTATTTTTGCAGACCAATAATAATAGAGTCAAATCTTCCTTTGACTAGGGATTCAAACAAAAGGTGACTTGGAACATCAACAAATCAATTCCAAGTGACGACTCTGTAAATAAAATAATCCTTATTCAAGTTTATCACTTTAATTGGAAAAATATTTCTAACCCATAATAATCCATAACATACATATCTTTTTGGGGGTAAAAAGGAGGTGTGATAAGTTGGTTCAAGATAAGTGTGATCAATTTTATGTGAAATTGAATGACGAATGTATTTTACGTTTTGGTCTTTGGAAATTTGGTGTTGTAAGTGGTTTAAAATATTGTGGCAATGAACATGTTGAGGGTAACTTCACTGGACCAATAGGTTGGCGGATACTTATTTTTCTAGTTTTGAAGCGGTGTCAAAGAAGTCGCATATTGATTGTTTTGAGAAGAAGAAATGGCAGTATGATGAAGACGCAGTTAAGATTGCAATTATTTATTTCAATAACACATTTCTAATGTCCACTCAGGCTCAGAATACATTTATAAGTAAACGTAATCTTCATCTTGTCGAGAGTGGTGAGTATGTGTCCTTTTCCTGGAGTAAGATTGCGTTTCGAACTTTACTGAAGTCGGTGAGGTATAGGTTGAGGAGAAAGTCTGAGTTTGATAGGATTAGTGGATTTCCTCTTGCACTACATGTGTGGTTCTATGAATGTTGCACCGTAGTTGATAAAAAGTTTGTTGTTCGCGTTGGAGATCATACACCACGGATATTAAATTGGGAAATGACAGACTGTAGTGACCCGACTTGTTGTTTTAAAAATTAATGCCCCGTTCAGTGACTTAAGGTCTTGAGTAGCTTTGCAATATGTATTATGAACCGCGGGTGTGGTCGAGTTTGATTTACTGAAGATTCAGAATTAAATTAAAAGAACAATCCTTATTTAGAAGCTTAAATGAAAAAAATTGACCGGAGAGTTGACTTTTGAGCAAACGACTCAGAAATGGAATTTTGATGATGCCAATAGCTCCGTATGGTGATTTTAGACTTAGGACCGTGTCCGAAAAATTAGTTGGAGGTCTATAAAGAACTTTGGCCTGAAATGGCGAAAGATGAATTTTTGGAAAGTTTGACCGGGGGGTTGACTTTTTGATATCTGGGTTGGAATCTGATTCTGAAATTTTGAATACCTCTGTTATGTCATTTA
>AWOL01S0067195.1:11860-25596 GCA_000715115.1 Nicotiana otophora
GTCCGGAGGTCAATTCAAGCAAGAAGGCAATTTTGGAATATCGACATAACTTCAAAAAAAAGGTAAGTGTCTTGCTTAACCTCGAGTTGGGGAATTACTCCTTAGGTATCGAGTCTTATGTTGTGAAATGTGAAAGGCCGTGTATGCGAGGTCACGAGTACGTACTTGGGCTTATATGTGAAAAATTCATTGAGTTAAAGTGTTGGGCATATTGTGCAGTAATTTGAATAATTGTTAGTATTTATTAAATCATCTATTTGCCATGCCTAAATCCTTGTTGTTAAATTTATTTTTATATGACAATTTGATATGGTTGTTACTTGAAAACTTATGTAATTTCGTAAGTATTGTTAGTTTGATATTTCTTGAAATTAAATTTCAATATGAACTTTCCCCATGCAAATAATTAATTAAGCAAGCTTAAGAAGATGTGCTAATATAATTATCTAAATTTGGATTAATGAAGGATTTGCTTTATGCTGAGTAATTTCTATCTCTGTTGATTATTTTTGGGGTGCTATACATATTGTGTGGAGCCTTCGCCTATTTGTTGTGAAATTAATTGACTTGGTTGTATCTTTGAAATTTTGGTTGTGGTCATTGGGCAAATTATGATATGAATTGATTTTGTTACGTTGCCGTTATAATTTCCCGCATAAATTATTATGTTATGTGAGTTATTATTATTTTGAGGAGATAAGGACGACATTTCACCATTGATATTATGTGGGTATAAGGGTGGCATTTTACAGTTGTTGTGTTTGTTGGAATATTGTCTGGGCGGAGCGATAAAGGCGGCAATAGGAGCAATAAGGGTGGCAATAGGAGCGATAAGGGTGGCTATTGATATTGTGAGGGCGGAGGGGTAAGGGTGGCTATTATAGGAGTGATAAGAGTGGCTATAGGAGAGATAATGGTGGCTATTATCAGGGATAAAATGTGATGGTGTGGAGTGGTTGCATTGGTGATGTTATATGATGTTATGATTTTCCTTGTATTTATTTTTATACCTTGTGAAATTTGTCTTGTTGTTGGTAAATTGATAACAGTCTGATTTATATTGAAATGAGGAGCCTGTGGCTATTGCCAGGCGAATTATGAAAAGAAATATGGGCGCGAGGTGCCGTGAATAAATAATGATAATAATATTGGCACGTGAACTGTCCGTACAGCTGTGATATAAAAAGTGGGCACGAGATGCCGGAAAAATATGATGATTTAATTATGGGCACGAAGTGCCGTAAAAATATGAAAATGGGCCGAGACCCATGTTTACGAAAAATATGAAAATGGGTTGAGACCCGTATTTTTATGATTATTAAATGAGGTGTCACATGCTGACTTTTTAATTGAAAGAATTATATTCAAAATATGTATTTGGAAGGATTTTTATTCAAAAAGAATTATATGAAAGAATTGTATTTGAAAGATATCTATTTGAGGAAAATTATATTTGAAGAGATTTATTGAAAGAATTTTATATTCGAAAGATGTTTATTTGAGGAAACTATATTTGAAAAAGAGTTTTATTCATAAGAATTATAGGTGAAAGATAATTAATAGAAGAACTTGATTTAATTGGGTGTACTTATATTTATTAATTATTGAGCGATATTAATGGTGTCATTGTTGCCCTGTTATGCATATCACTGGTTGATTTGTGTTTCCCTCATTGTTATTTGCTTTCTATCATTCTTGTATATCATATTGCACAGGCTTTTAGACTAGTGAGTATCTTGATTGTACCTCGTCTCTACTCCAATGAGGTTAGTCTTGATACTTACTGGGTACCGACCGTGGTGTACTCATACTACACTTCTGCATATTTTTTGTGCAGAGCCAGGTATTGGAGATATCGGAATTGAACAGAATTAAAGCGGGATCGTAAGGATTCAAGGTAGAGATGCTTGGTCGTCACAGTCCCTTGGAGTCTTTTCATTTCATTGTACTGTTAAATTTTTAATCAAACCGTATTGTATATTCGGTCCTCGTGATCAGTCCACATATTCAGTTAGAGTTCGTGACTGAGTACTACCAGTCTTGGGAGGTTGTATATTCATATTTGTTCCGCTGTTAGTTTTGATTACTTATTTAATTTAATAAAAAGGCTTAAAATATAATTGAAATCGGCTTACCTAGTCTTAGGGACTAGGTGCCATCATGACGCATGTGGTGAGATTTTGGGTCGTGACACAGACATGCCAGCGCGTGAGGACTTCTCTACTGGTTTCTTCTACAACACAAGAATAAGGTACCAGCTTTTATGTATTGATGGGTTATACATATATATGATACACTGTAATTCATTGTGATCATCAAATATACAATTTTTATACATCTTTGATACATCTAGGACTGAACCACTTTTTGTTACATTTGTAGTTTAAAAATATTTTTCCTACAACTGAATAGCTAAAGAGATTTACTTTGCATGTTGAAGTTAACGATGTGTATCAGAAATATTTGACATCACGTAACAGGGGAAAACTTGTTATTGTTGATAGCGATAATTTTGTCACGCCATCCTTGAAACAGATTAAGGAGCATGTCCCACCAAAAAAGGCGTCGGGTGTCCAAACTGTTGATTATGATTGTGAGTTGCAGAAGTTGAAGCTGATGTTAAACATGTTTGTATTGGTTTTTAATATATTTTTTTGAAAGTTTTGTTAAAAATGTATATTCAAAGTCTATTATTTTTCTTATTTGTTTCCTTTTGTAGCTCCATAAGCATTTAAAATCCTTCATGGAATATGTTTCTGATAAATTCAAGGAAGTCTTTGAGTTGATAAATTCCATTGTATGTGTCTCTTTTCCATTGTGTATTTTTTTTAATTTTTTAGTTAACTTACTGTATTATTTTTTTAAAAATAGCTC
The DNA here is from genome assembly GCA_000715115.1 of Nicotiana otophora. NCBI lineage: Eukaryota > Viridiplantae > Streptophyta > Magnoliopsida > Solanales > Solanaceae > Nicotiana > Nicotiana otophora. Next base: position 14,735 of record AWOL01S0067195.1, read on the forward strand.
GGTGCAAGGGAAGACAAATATGGTGCACATCCAGAGGAAGACACCAATGGTCGTCAAGACAATAATGATTTTGTGAGCAATATGGAGTTTAGTGGCAATGAAGATGTTGACCTGAATGGTTGTAAGGTGTGTTTAGTTGTGCATTCTGTACTTTTCCTTTTTCTTTTCTTTGTTGTTTTGATAATTCGATTCTTTTTCTTAAAAAAAATAGGTCGGTAGAAGGGAAGGCAAAGATGTTCCACATTCTCAAGGAGATACCAGTGCTTGACAACTTTATATTAGGTTGCTTGACAATTTATGGGTGTCAAATGAAAGAGTTGAACTGAATTTAGGCGGATCAAAATATATAGGTTGAGTTAATATAATCGTCAAAGATCACTTTATTTAACATGCGCTAAACAATGGATAAAAAGTTTTTCAGCTCTGAAAAAAGATTAATCACTTTGTTCGTTTTCATATAATTTCTTAAATTTTCAAACAAAACTAATAAAAAAATTGTTTTGCTTATTATGACTATATCAAACAGGAAAAAGTTTTATTTAAAAAAATTATTTTGACAATTTTTTTTGGTGGCCAATTTGTAAACCAAATGAGCCCAACTTTTATACCACGCCATTTCTTGTTTGGGGGAAGTGCACAGATAACCACTAATTAGAGATGCTTTTATTTTTTAGCCACTATTTTAAATATATTTATTCTCTAGCTAGTGCTTAATATATTTTTATCCACCCGGACAAAAATACCCATGTGCTAGATATGGGTGTTGTGTAAATATTAAGGACATGATGTCCTTAACTTCATGAGTGTTGTGTAAATATTAAGGACAAAGTGTCTTGTATTTGCAACTCCTGTTGTTAAACTTTAGGACATCATGTCCTTAACTTCATATGTGCAGTGTAAATGTTAAGGACACGGTGTCCTTAACTTCATGTGTGCAATGTACATGTTAAGGACATAATGTCCTTAACTTGTATTTGCAACTTCTATTGTTAAACTTTAGGACATCATTTCTTTAACTTCATATGTGCAGTGTAAATGTTAAGGACATGGTGTCCTTAACTTCATGTGTGCAATGTAAATGTTAAGAACATAATATCTTTAACTTGTATTTGCACCTTCTGTTGTTGAACTTAAGGACATCATGTCCTTAACTTCATATGAGCAGTATAAATGTTAAGGACATGGTGTCCTAAACTTCATATGTGCATTGTAAATGTTAAGAAAATAGTGTCCTTAACTTTATAAGTATTGTGTAAATATTAAGGACATGGTGTCCTTAATTTCATGTGTGTTGTGTAAATATTAAAGATAAATTAAGGACGTGGTTTGTCCTTAATATTTACACAACACTCATGAACTTAAGGACACCATGTCCTTAATATTTACACATCACTCATGAAGAAAGGGTAAAAATGACTTTTCGTATCAATTTTAATAGAGTAGTGGCTATTTTTGCTCAACATTAAAAATACTGGCTAAAAAATAAATACCACTTAAAAAATGGCTATACCACGCCATTTCTTGTCTGTTTGGGCTGTGCACAAATTGACCCGTTAAGAAAAGGGATATGCTCAGCCCAAATAGCCTAGACCTAACTTCTAAACATGAGCAAAGATCACTTTTTGCAGGCGGCCGAAACTATTTACATTCAGTAATCGCATTTTATATATTTTTTGTATATAACATACGAATATATATATATATATATATATATATAAAGAAAATATATATTTTTTCGATTATTATTTTTAGAGGCATTATCCAGTGTCATTTTCCCAAACCTTTTAGGAGTAATAATAGTCTATGTAATACTAGCTAGTATGCAAATGAAGAGCAATGGCATATACTGAGAGTGACATTTCAAAATTCTGTAGATACAAACACATTTTTTGAAACTAAAATAAAGCTATATCATTCGAGTCTAAAAATGAAAAAGACGAAGGATGAAATACAACGCAATTATTTCCGACCCTATAGTACAACGTTTATTAACTGGAAATAACATACCTAGTTCTTGATCAAGATACACGTTTATAATAAACTGTTGATTTATCTTTTGAAGATCTGATCAAGGAGAACCCTATAACCTTTCTCTGTGAGATGATAACCATCCCAAAATAAATATTTTGTATCATCTTCACATGTTCCAGTGTGGTTGTCGCATAGTAAGAACTTGTTCTTTCCTGGGCGGCAACAACATCTCTTTACTTCTTCGAAACCTAAAAATCAACCAGTAATAGCAAAATTGATAAGAAGAAGAAAAAGGAAAACAAAAGAGAAGCTCAAGTAATCTAAAAGGATTTAACTGAGATAAACCGACTTGTGAATAATTCTTACACTATCGGTATATTTTAACTTGTTAAATAACCTTATTTTTCAGGTTACCGAGTTCATATTTTATAACAGATATATATATAGTTATCTTTCAGTGATTTGATAATGTAATTCTTTCGGGGGTCGTTTGGTTGGAAACAAGTTATCCCATGATTAATTATTCCGGAATAACTTATTCTGGGATTGTTATTTCACCCTTCCATAGAAATAAAATTACACTACAATCCTGGAATTAATTATACCGTGATTTTTTCCCAACCACACATGAGATAAATTCGTCTCAAATTTAATCCTGGATTTAATTATCCCTTATCCTTCGTACCAAACGAGCCCTAAATAGTACTATACTATGTAGAACTAAAGCTCATTTAGAAATATGAACTTTTGGAAAATTCTTGTTTAATTTACCATATTTGTCGGGATTGACAATAAGATCAAGTAGAGGATCATAGACATTGATATAAACAAGCTCGGATTGTGGCAAAATTTCGGACAATGAATCAATTTTAGCTGCCAATTTGGTGTTGGCCATTTGCGCTGCTTGATTGTATTCCTCGACGCAAACTCTGGCTAGACCTCCATTTTTTTGTCTCTGTGATGGTAAACAACCTATTGGTGGAATCCCAAATACCCAAATTCTTCTTGCTCCCAAATTGTACAAATCCTTTAGGAAGAAAAAAACTACAATCAAACTACTAAACATTAATTTCTAATCAAATCATAATAAGAATTCAATGTTATACGGGGGCGTGGCGGAATAATAAACGTTTTTTCACCCTTAACTAGATGTCTTAGTCGGGTTCGAACAATATTATGAGTAACCATATTATCCATAACTTCATGAATATGATCATTTTTGGAAAAAAATTTAGTCTCCCAAACTTAAGGAACCTCCAATTCGAGGATTTACAAATGTAAAAGTTAAACACATTAGGTATCCATTGGTTATCCATTTTCTAAATGGATAATATAGTTATTATCCATATTTGACCCATTTTTAAATAGTTCATTATCCAACCCATTTTTTTAGTGGATAATATGGGTGGTTAACTGTTTTCTTTTAACCATTTTGCCGATCCTGATTAATACTAGCAAATTAAATGATTGGATCGAGAGTCATCATTGAGAAGTCATTATAAAAATTAATTTTCACAATCATAATGATAATCATGCATGACTAGAATACAGGCATATAGGTATATATAGTATATACTTACTTGGACAAAATTGGAAGCTCCATTCACCATTAGATTAGTATATGAGTCAATATCATACTGCCATTTCCGTGGAATTTTGAGAGTGAAATATGTATTAACAAGATCGTCACTGCCAGTAACTATTACAAAAAGACTGTTTTTTACGATAGAGTTGGCTTCTTCTTCCCCAATCAATCCCTCTAGCTTCAACTTATATTGTTGAAAAAGAAGTAATTGTGCTGATAATGGTATCGCTGTCTGATTTTACATAGAAATCAAGAAAATATGATAAAAGTGTTAGTATTTGTTTTTTTTTTTCATCGGTAAAACTACTTTGAATCTAAATAATACAATATTGTTTAAGAAGTTACCGCGGTAATAGCTGTTAGTAGGTCATATCCAGAAGCTCCTGAAGCAAAGCTTACTCCACTTTTTAAGTCTTCAACTTCCAAATTTGGATCAAAATAAGCTGGCATTAGCTCTTTTATCCCCAGTTCTTCCACTGAAATTGGACAATCATAGAGTCATGTCAAGTAATTAGTATTTACATGGAATGAAGTACTTCAAAGAATAAAAATAATCCAAGCCTAGTGAAAAACAACGGAAAAGGTCCAAATATGTTCCCGTACTATACGAAATTGAGCACATTTGCCCTTCGTTAATACTTTAGCTCAAATATGCCCTTACCGTCACATAATTGGTCCATATATGCCCTTAGAGTTACACAGTTGGCTCATATATGCCCTTTTCGAAATGGAATACACCTAAACTAATTAGTCCTTTCGTTAATTGTATTAAAGTGTATTACAAACACTATTTCCTTTTTATTAGTACTTTTTTTCTNTAAGTAATTAGTATTTACATGGAATGAAGTACTTCAAAGAATAAAAATAATCCAAGCCTAGTGAAAAACAACCGAAAAGGTCCAAATATGCCCTTGTACTATATGAAATTGAGCACATTTGCCCTTCGTTAATACTTTAGCTCAAATATGCCCTTACCGTCACATAGTTGGTCCATATATGCCCTTAGAGTTACACAGTTGGCTCATATATGCCCTTTTCAAAATGGAATCCACCTAAACTAATTAGTTCTTTTGTTAATTGTATTAAAGTGTATTACAAACACTATTTCCTTTTTATTAGTACTTTTTTTCTTTAACTTTCTCTTTTCTTTCTTCTTTTTTCTTTTCTTCTCTTTTTTTCCCTTTTTCTTTCTCCCTTATCTGATTTCCTCCATTACTGATGTTCTCTCCATTTTCGTCACCAATTTCACTTGACAAAACTCATGAATTCTAATTACTAAGAAAATTCTCCCATAATAATATTTTTATAAATTATATGTTTGTCAATTTTTTAATTTTTACTGAACATATATTTAGTTCTAAAAAATTTAACAAAGTAAGATTGAAATAATATTTATGTAACAAAAAACCCGAAAAATCCAACAAAACCAAACAATCCAAACCGATATAATTGGTTTGGTTTGGTTTTGATAAAAACCGAACCAACCCATTCCATGTACACCCCTAATTTATATAGTTAATAAAAAAAATAAAAAATATCCAGCTGAAAAAGATGAAAAAAGACTAACAACTCAAATTTATAACACTACAACTTGAACTCTAGGCTTTTAATCATTAAATTATCTTTGTGGAAATAATTTAAATATTTTGATCTTTTAAGTATTGTTAAAGGTTGAGATGTTTTTATTATTGTAAAGTTTAAACCATAATTTTTGGACAATTTAATTTCATTTATTTAGAGGGCCAGTGAAATTGGTTGATTACCTTATGGGAGAATTTTCTTAGTAATTGGAATTCATAAGTTTTATCAAGTAAAATTGGTGACGAAAATGGAGAAGACATCAGTAATGGAGGAAACGGATAAGGGAGAAAGAAAAAGGGAAAAAAAGAAAAGAAAAGAAAAAAGAAGAAAGAAAAGAGAAAGATAAAGAAAAAAAAAGTACTAATAAAAAGAAAATAGTGTTTATAATACACTTTAATATAATTAACGAAAGAGCTAATTAGTTTGGGTGAATTCCGTTTCGAAAAGGGCATATATGGGCTAACTGTATAACTCTAAGGACATATATGAACCAACTATGTGATGGTAAGGGCATATTTGAGCTAAAGTATTAGCGGAAGGCAAATGTGTTCAATTTCGTATAGTATAAAAGCATATTTGGACCTTTGCCCGAAAAACAATAAGTCTAATGAAGTACGTACTCGATAGTGTAGAGTGTTCTTTTACATAATTATTAGGCCAAGCTAATCTCAATAACATGCATGTAACCAGGGCCGTACATATGATTTTTTGTAAGCCATATCGATATTTATAGAACACAGAGAATAAATAATATTAATTATTATTTTACTCTATTAGAAATAGCCTTAATCCATTGGCTTTATAGAGTCTTAAGTTAGAAGAGGTCGTGAGTTCAATTCTGCCTCATCACAATTTTTAACAATAGAAGCTCTCTCAAATACTTAAAAAAGAAATAAGATCTAGTTATGGTTTGAACTTTTGAACTCTTAGAAAAAAATCAAGAACTTAGCCATCGTGCCAAGCAACAATATATGTCATGTGATGTCATTTTCTTTTTCTTATTATACCCATACCTTATAACTACATATATTTCGTAAAATTTTCCGACGAAGCTGTGTAGTGTGACATTGCTTAATTCCGCATCCGCCTCTGCATGTAACTGTCTACAATAAGTCTAATTCGATAACCTAGAAAACTAAATGACCAACATGTTATAACAAGTTAAAATCATATGTAATTGTCTATAGTAAGTCTAATCTGATAACATAAAAATAAAATAACTAACTATTTATACCAAGTTAAAATACAATTGTAATTCGCTGCTGATCAGTAAAAAAAGAAAAATGGCAGCCTGGTGCATGAAGTATTCCGCATTACGTAAGATCCGGGGAATGGCCGTACCTCAATGGGTGTGATGTAGGCAGCTTACCTTGATACAAGCATCAGTGTCTGATTCCGCGGCTTGAACCCGTTACCTCTAGATCACACGAGCACAACTTTACCGTTGCTCTAAGACTCCCGTTCAAACTCAGTATATAAAAAAGTTAAATTCTTTAGAAAAAAAATAGAATTGTATTAGTATATATACCTATCATATCTGGTGGAGTTTTAGCATTGCTGAACCTTCCAGTTGGTTTTCCACCCATGAAATCTTTCCCATAAGGCAGAAAATTACACTTTGCTCGTGTTGTTAAATTGTTGTTATTACCCTGATCTACTATTGAATCTCCGAAAGCAAAAACTGCCTTTATAACCACATCCTGTGGTAGCTGCAACTTTGCTTCACATGCACTAAACAAAAGAAAAACAACACACAACAAAGTCATTCTATTCACTGGAAAAACTAAACGAGAAGATAACATTGTATATATAGAAGTTATCAAATATCAGAGTTTTTGTTTATTTATACATAATTAATATAGAGGGCTGCAAAAAGAGTATGTCATAGATTGTACAAGCTATGATGATGAGTGGTGTCATCGAACGCATGATATGAGAAAGACGTTGAGAACTTTCACATTATGGAACTTTCACATTATGGCGAAGAAGTTTCCTTTTTTGTGGAAAGAGTTTAATTTATGTGCATTGACGGTGTAAAAGTACATTCATATCACCTATATAACTCATATGCCAAAGCGGAGGTACCTATGTCAAAGGACACCGAAAAATTATTTTGTATAGCTAGGTCAACTTATTGTGTGTATATATAAGTATTATATTTTGAATCCTCTTAGCGTTTCCTTATATATATTTGATATTCATTAGTGAAAATTCTAAATCCGCACTTCTTGTGCCGATGGTCTATCGAAAGCAGCCTCTCTACTCATCCAAAGTAGGGCCAGAGTAAGGTCTGCGTACACACTACCTTCCTCTGAACTCACTTGTGAGATTTCACTGGGTTGTTGTTGTTCTAAATCCGCACTTCATCCGCTATCTGTATTTTTAAGGTGTCAAACATTATAGACATATAAATCAAGTACGTAAATCGTGTGGTTTCGCCGTATGCAAAATCGTGCACGATGTTAATATTCTTGTATTAACGAGAGAGAAAGACGTGAAGAAAACAAAAATGGTAAGCAACGAGAAAAGTGTGATTGAAGAATTTGGATTAATTAATTCTCCACCAAGTTCTCGTATATTTCATTTTTATAGAAAAGATGAAAATGTAAGTAATATTATATTCCTGAAACCGAGTTAATTAAACAAACCCACACAGTTTTACATTGATCACCATTTATTCAGAAGCAAGGGACCTAATTCATGTATAAACAAATGTTCAAGTTTCAAAATTGACCTCATACTTAGAAATACACAGTTTCAATCAACCAATTAGAATGTACGCGGAGAAGGAAAAACTAGAATCGGGAGGAAAGTAAATGTATGCTAAATGAGAGAAAAATATTACCATAATTTACTCACTCATAAGAACCATCTCGATCAAACCAAATGACATAAAATTTGAACCTTTTATTCGTAACAGTACTTGTACACTTTATACATGAATTACATGCATACATGTGTACGTATATATGTATGTAATAGTAGTAGTAGTAATTTTTTACCATCACTTTTTGATCAAACCCATGTTTACAAAGAACCATTTATATGTTTCTCGAGGATGATTTGGTCAACGAGAATCCGGTAACCTTTAAGTTTCCAAATTTGGATTAATTGTTAGGCGGTGTTGGGATGTCTTAATTAGGTTTGTTAATTGTGGTGGCGTAATATTAAAAAATAAAGTTAGAATTAGCTAATACAATGGTGATTGATAATTAAGAGTTTAGCTTTTGATAGGAGGAATATGAGATGAACGTTTCAACGTCTTCTAATTGGACCCTCTAACTAAAGCTCTATTAACTTTTTATTTATAGAGAGAGTTAACCGATACTTATACTAGTGAGAAGTAGTGAGAATTAAGAATTAGCGCGTTCTCAGAATAATCCTTCAAAAGGCAAAGGTAATGTTTGCCACCGATGTGATATAAAAAATCATTGGGCACGAATTTGTCGTACACCTGAACATTTTGTCAAACTTTAGAACCTATAAAAGGGAAACAAAATAAAGTTGAGACTCACTTGACTTTTCAAAATGATGTTGAGGCGGGCCCTATGAATAATCATGATAAAGTTGAAGCAAACCTTGCCTATAAAGATGATATTTTTGAAGGCCTTGCAGATATTACTCATTTAGAAGATGGAGACTTCTTTGAACATCATAACTGAAGACTTATTATTGGGAAAAATTATAAGAATAAATGTATTTCTTTTTATGAAGTTCATATTTTGAATAAAACTTTTTATATTGTCAGTATTTAATTTCATAAATGTAGTTTCTTTTGTTCTTAAATTTTTCAATATTACTTATGATGTATTTTTCTTCTTCTTGAAGAATATGAAAACTTCCCAGTCTTTAGTTGTCCGTATGAATAATAAAGAAGAAATATATCTTCTGGATAGTGCTACGACGCACACCATATTAAAACATAAGAGATATTTCTCTTATTTAATTATGAAAGAAGTCAATATCATAACAATATCTGGTAGTACAAAATTAATTGAGGGCTCTGGAAGAGCGACTGTATTACTATTAGGAGGAACTATATTAGCTGTTAATGATGCAATATTGTAGTAGGTCTCAAAGAAACTTGTTGAGTTTCAAGGATATTCGCCAAGATGGCTATCATATTGAGACCACCAATGAAGGAAAGGTTGAATACCTTTATATTACTACAATAAAATCGGAAAAGAAGTATGTGCTTGAAAAGCTTCCCGCATTTTCCTCCAAATTATACTACACTAATATTAGTGTAGTTGAATCACATGCCATAGTAAACAAGGAGTTTACTAATAATTTTATTATTTGGCATGACCGGTTGGGCCATTCCGGTTATAATATGATGCGCAAAATAATTGAGAATTCACATGGTCATTCATTGAAGAATCGGAAGATTCTTCAAACTAAAGAATTCTCTTGTGCTGTATGTTCTCAAGGAAAACTGATTATTAGACCATCAGTAATTAAAGTTTGAGTTGAATCTCCTGCATTTTTGGAACGTATACAGGGTGATATACGTGGGCCCATACACCCTCCATATAGACCATTCAAATATTATATGGTTTTGATAGATGCTTCTACAAGATGGTCACATGTGTGCTTATTATCAACCCGCAATTTGGCCTTGGCGAGGTTACTAGCTCAATTAATAAGATTAAGAGCACAGTTTCAAGATTATGCATTTAAGACACTTCGTCTTGATAATGCTGGTGAATTTATGTCCCATGCCTTTAATGATTATTGCATATCAACTGGGATAACAATTGAGCATCAGTTGCTCATATTCATACTCAAAATGGTCTAGCGGAATCATTGATCAAACGCCTCCAATTAATTGCTAGACCAATGCTTATGAGAACAAAACTTTCCATTTCGGCATGGGGCTATGCTATTTTGCTTGCAGCAGCTCTTATGCGGATCAGACCCACAAGTTATCATAAAGTCTCCTCAATACAATTGGCTTTTGGTCAGGAGCCAAATATTTTCCATCTTAGAATATTTGGATGTGCAGTATATGTTCCAATTACTCCACCACAACGCACAAAGATGGGACCCCAAAGAAGATTGGGGATATATGTTGGGTATGAATCTCCTCCTATTATAAAATATTTGGAACCTATAACTGGAGATTTATTTACGACAAGATTTGCTGATTATCATTTTGATGAATCAGTATACCCAATATTAGGGGGAGAAAATAAGAAGCTACAAAAGGAGATAGATTGGAATGCATTATCACTATCTCATTTAGATCCTCGAATAAATCAATGTGAACACGAGGTTCAAAAGATAATTTATTTGCAAAATATTACAAATCAACTACCCGATGCATTCACGAACCTACCAAGGGTGACTAAGTCACATATTCCAGCTTCTAATGCTCCTATTCGAATTGATTTCCCAGTTGGACAATCTATAAATGCAAATGAATCTAAGCCACGCTTGAAACGTGGTAGACCAATTGGTTCCAAAGATAAAAATCGTCGAAAGAGAAAAGGAGCATGTCACGACCCAAACTAACCCTGTCGTGATGACGCCTATCGTGGAACTAGGCAAGCTGACTCATTTCCAAAACAAACCGATATTTTTATTTCAAGGATAAATTGCAAGGCCATTTAACATAAAAACCTTCGTAAAGAAGTTCAAATTAAAATAAAAGTGCGGAAGAAAAAGCCCAACATCGGGGTGTCACTAGTCATGAGCATATACTACAATCTGTCTAACAATATCA
>AWOL01S0067199.1:0-12624 GCA_000715115.1 Nicotiana otophora
CACACACACACAAAAAAAAAACAATATTGCAAAATATTAGTAGAAGATTTGTGTGGCACGAAAAGATTTCAAGCATCTTCAATTTAGAACTTCAAAACAATTTCCAAGTATATGGTCTGAAACGACTTATTTTACATTAAAATTTATTAATAATTCAATACAGAAATCCAACAACAACAATTCAGTAGAATTTCATACGTGAGTGGGGTCTGAAAATTATAGAATGTACACAGATCTTACTTCTATGCCTCTGAGATAGAGAAAGCGGAAGACCCTCGACTCAGAGACATTACAGAAATCCTATTAAGTTAAAAGAGTGAATCATAAAATGGAATAGTAAATATTTTGTCATCCGTAACCAAAGGTCTGGGATTCGATCCAGATGCACTTTACCTTCAAAGTGTAATTTCCTGGCAGCAGGACACGAATTAAAATTAATTTAGCACCTAATGAATACCGTGCTGGAAAAAAAAAAGAGTAAGCTTAAAAAATACTACTCTATCCGTTTCAATTTTTGTGAATCTATTTTATTTTTAATTTGTGTCAAAAAGAATAATTTTTTTATATTTAAATAATAATTTATTTTTATATAAATATTTATAACCACACAAAATATATATACCTTATTTTATATTTTAAATTTAAAAATATTTTTATTTATTTTAAATATGCTCGCATAAATTGAAACCGCTAGTAAATTAGATGTACCCGGGATCAGTCAGTCAACAAAATGCACCTGTAACGCACGGCGAATTGGACTAAAGTGACAGATTTCAAACACACGACACTCACTCACGAGGAAATAAACGGTGGATCTTTACCATGAAATCTGAATCGAGTAGATCTAAATGCCACGTGTCTGTCGTGTGTGACAGACAAAAGTCTCACCTTCGAGAAACTATTTACTAGCAAAAATCATTAGGAAATGACCATAAGAGTCGTACAAAGGATTAATTTTTCTAAATATTAACGAATTGCCGAACAGCTTTTTTATTTATACATAAAAAATATCTCTGTTACATATATGAAAATGAGACTATATTTATAGAGAGAGAAGGCAGTGTGTAGACTCTTACACTCTACTCCTCAGATATAGAGAGAGAAAGTTCAGAAGTGCGCGTAGTGTATGAATTAATTGGGGTTCAGTTTTTGGCAGATTTTGCATGACATTATTCTGTTAGAAAAAAGGACCGAAAACTCACCTTTTTGTGCTCTGCTTCTGCTACCGTTTGTCTTCAGTCGTCAGGTATGATCAGTGGCTTCCGCCGCCGCTGTGGGTGGCGGAGAGTTTTTAGACTTTATGTATTTGTACTTTTGTTAATTTTGGGGTTCCTTGTTTGCTCTGTGTGTGTGTTTCTTATTTCATAAGTTGGTAAAGTACCTTTTTTTATCTCTTACTTTCTATGTGTTTTTACTTTTGTTAATTTTGTGTTTGCTTTTGCTAATTGGGTTGTTGGATCTGTTGATTGTTTTGTTTTATGGATAAATGATTATCTCGTTGATGAATTTGTTTGGCTTAATCTAATGTAAAATACTTGATTTGGGATTTATGTCATAATTAATTACTATGGAAAATTACACTGTAACCAAAAAAATGTATATTTTGTATCATTTTTGTATATATATACATTCTGTATGTAATATGCAAAAAAATATAATTTTTATATGTTTTTTCGGCTACAAAATGTAAATAGTTTTTGGCGCTGGCTAAAAGTGAAAAAAGCCATAATTACTCTTGAATGGGCCTGAATAGCTGAAATGAGCAAGAATAGAGCTGAATAGATGCATATGATTCTGACCTAGCCCGACCTGGAAATGAGGTAGTCGATTGATTGATTGCTGATTACTATGTAAATGAGTGTGTTAGTTTTACAGTTAAAAATTATTATGGGATAGGGAAAGTTTAGCTTTTATGTTTTTGTTTTTCCATTATTTCCAATCTTGTGATCTCTAATTGACGTAACGAACAAGGAAAGAGTGTTTTTTCATGAATCACCTCTCTGTTGTAGCTGGACATTAGTCAGACAGCTAGAGACTAGCTCTGCTAGGAGAATGTGCTTGATGGCTTTTGTTGGTCTGCCATATAAATTATACTTCTTCCTGAATTTGACCTTGTGTTAGTTCTTCCATTTTCATTTCAATCGGTGAATAATGATGATTTGTGCTGCAAAGGCTGATACTCAAAAGGATGGATTTTGTACTTGATAGACCAGAAAACATAGTCGCTAATTTGCAATTTACCCAGAGAGAGTTGAATGCTTGATTAGCAACAGTAAAAGAAGTTCTCGGCAGTGTCGGTTAATCAAAACGAGTTTCAAGTTCCTTTTGTGTTTCGAAGCAAGTGAAGGTAATGTGAAAAACAGCATAGGCTTGAGTTATGGAATTTAAGATCCTATTTTAGCCTACTTTAGTTGGAGTAAAAGGTGATGGCCAAAGTCTCTTTTTTGCCTAGTTAGCTTGATACGTCAGGTCTACTTTGCTAATTAGTAGAAGTCTTAAGCATTCTTTTATTCAAGTCTTGTTGCATTCTTAAGAAAAAACATGATAAAATGATACCTGCTTAGTGACAGAATACCTAATAGGGGGTTTCAGACCTGTAACTCAGTTGCCTTTAGAAATGTACTCTAGGACAAATGCCCTTTCTCCCAATTCCATCATCCGCTTTTTTTAAGCATATAAATATTGAAAGGTGCAGCAGATTGCTCTGTGCTTCTTTATTAGACTGTGACATTGTCTTTCTTCTGATGTTATAAATAAATTGTTTTGCAATTGTGAAAATCTAACCTTGGATTAGGCAATAAGTCAGTTGCCTTTTGTTTGCAGCGACTCTTTTAGGAACGGTATACTTATCAAAATAATAATAATATTAATAATAATAATTATTAATAATAATAATAATAATAATAAAAGTTTAAAGGAAGTGTCATTGCAAATCTTAAGCCTTTTTTTTCAATAGAAGGTCAGTAACTGTGCCTCTGTTTTTCTTTGTTAATGAAGGCTGTTCCCCTCGTCTATTTGTGTGAGCATTTCATCTGTGAGAAAATGTCTGCATTGCTACATGGGCAATTTTAATGTTAGCAAAGTTTTTAATTATTTGAAAGTTACTCACTTGTTCATATGGATTGTTTTATCAGGTAAAGCACAGTTAAGAGACCAATTATAGCAGCATTGACCATGTTTCGTCGCAAGAATCATTCTAATATTGAACAGGAGGGTGAGGAGAAGCAGCACAAGGTAACAATAGTCCTATCGTTTAGATGTGTATGTTAATAGCCTCCATTCTGACATTGTTTGTGTTACTGCTTTGAGTTAGATTATAGTTGGTTTTGGATCTGTCGCGTGCATTTTAAAGACTTGTTTTCTGTTGTTGTCTTTATACAAATTTTGAACGGGTTTGTACTTTGGAAGAGTTGTTGATGTTCTGCGGGTGCATAGTCATGGCATATTGATACTAATCCTGGAAAAGTTTCATAAAGTGTGCTTGAATGCTCTTGATACCGCATGGCAAGGATGTTGAATATACTTTAAATTTTTTAAACATTGGTTTGTGTTGGCCTTTTCCAATAAAAATCCTATTATGAGCTCTTAGAAATATTGGCTCTTCTTATAGGTTAAGGAGCTTAGGGCTTCCCTGGGGCCACTATCAGGGCGCAGCTCGCAGTACTGCACTGATGCATGTTTAAGGAGGTATTTGGAAGCACGGAACTGGAATGTAGATAAATCGAGGAAGATGTTGGAGGAGACACTTAAATGGAGGTCATCTTTTAAACCTGAAGAAATCCGCTGGGTAAGGGAACAATATATTTGCCCTAGTGGTTGTCTTTTATTGTTAAATAACATGTCCTTTTAACCAGAGTTAGCATGAAAAATCTAGGTCGGAAATCACATTAATTTTCTTTATATCAGTGGTGTGGGCTCATACCTCGACTAATCCACCGGGTAACCTGTCCAGTCCACAAACATAGGTTACCAAAGTAATCTTGCTCATCAAGGCTAGAGCAGATGGGCTCACACCTAGTATTGTAGCTGGAAAATGAACATGTAGGATTCGCCGAAATCACATTAATAACCATGACTAGTTTGAATGATGAAAAAAAACGTACGAGTCTCTTGTCGTGAATTGTGTGAATATTTTAAAGGAGATGATGAAACTGCATTGACCACTTGACTTAATTTAATGTGTGAAATACTTGGATTAGTGTAATTGTTGTATATTTGTTTCTATTGACGAACAATTCCTCTGTCTTAACCATAAGTCTTGTTGGAAGTAGATGACTATCGATATATCTACCATTCAATGCTCTGCGAATTTCATATTTAGGCCTCCGCAGATAAGATTTCCTTTCAGTATTATATGAGTTTACAATTGCTTCTGCTGACCATGAAATGGTGTTGCATTGTCAGCATGAAGTAGCAATAGAAGGTGAGACTGGGAAGGTGTATAAAGCAAATTTTCATGACCGCTACGGCAGGACAGTCCTTATATTGCGACCTGGAATGCAGGTAATGTAAAAGCAAGTTGATGTGTTCAAAATCTCTCTTTGTTATTTTTAGTTTCTTCTCCATTTAGTGAAATATTAAGTATGTTTCCCATATATGCAGAACACATCAGCACTGGACAACCAAATGAAGCATTTGGTATATCTGATAGAGAATGCTATTCTTAATCTGCCAGAAGGTCAAGAACAGATGGCCTGGTTAATTGACTTCACGGGATGGTCTATAACCAATAATGTTCCCATAAAATCTGCTCGCGAGACAATCAATATTTTGCAAAACCACTACCCTGAGAGACTCGCTGTAGCATTTCTGTATAACCCACCGCGAATTTTTGAAGCATTTTGGATGGTATACTCTAGATCCCTTTTGTCTTTTGTCCCTGCTTGTTGATCAAACCTAGCTAATTGTAGTGTTAACTAATTCAAAGACAACAGAACTTATTAAAGGTACCAAATTACCAATGTACACCATCATTTTCAAATCTTTTTTCTTTGAACAAACGTTTCCTACTGTACAACATTGGTTGGGTAAAAGTAAACCTTAAAACAAAAAGATTAGTACTTCCTTTCAGAAGTAGATGTGGCTGGTTAATGCCTTCGGTAAAACTGGCTCTGGAGTGGATCTGTAAACTTTGGAACCTTTGACAGGGTATATGTGCTATCTATCATAGTGATATCATGTACTCGAATTTGCTTTCTTTACCATGTCCTTGAAAATTGTCCCCTCTCGTACTATTTATGCAATTTAGTTGCAATTCATAATTTACAGCTCCTTTTCCAACCTGTTGAGCTCATTTATATTGTTCAAGCATCAGCCTCTCTATCTTTATAAGGTAGGGAAAAAGTCTGCGTACACACTCCTCAGACCCCATTTATAGGATTACACTGGGTTTGTTGTAAGCATCAGCCACCCCCTTATTTTTATCCTTTCCATTGATTAACGCCATTTTCTTACTTTCCAGATTGTCAAATACTTTATGGATCCCAAAACATTTCAGAAGGTCAAGTTTGTCTATCCAAAGAACAAGGATAGCGTGGAACTGATGAAGTCATTCTTCGATGTGGATAATCTTCCTACTGAGTTTGGAGGATCAGCGACTTTGAATTATGATCACGAGGAGTTTTCAAGGAAAATGGCTCAAGATGATGTGAAAGCTGCCAAATTTTGGGGTTTTGACAAACACCACTCTGGTGCTAATGGTTACTCTGCGGCAGAGGTTGCTCCAGAGCCTGAATCTATTGCCCCTCCAGCCATAGCTTAGATGCTTGATCCACTGACCAGTTCAGTCTTATATTGCCTAACTGAGTTTAAATAAATAATGAGAGGAATGTAAGATCTTGCCCTCCCCTTCAGCATATTATCAGAGACTAGAACACTTCCTAAGGTTATTTTCTTGATTTAACTCATGGCAGCTGAAAACCTTGGTACCTTATTTATAGGTTGTATTATGCTCTATTTAGAGTCAAAGAGCTGCAAGCTTAAGGTTTCATCTTTCCCTCTTTCACCTTTTACTTAATCTTTCCTATTTTGCTTTTCCGTTTTCATGATCAATATCAACAGCCTCGAGAGAGCCAGTAGTGTCTACCTCAAAATACTACAATCAGTCAATTATTCCCTTTGTTCCCATTTAGTTGCCTGCTGAAGATGAAGAGGAAATTTTAGCAGAATTTGAGAATCTAAAATAAAAGGTCTGTCTTTTTATGGTGCAGGCACTTGTTGCTAAAACTTAGTTCCTTTTTTTTTGGAGATTTTTTTTTGTTTTGTTTTACTAAAGCCAGGGGTCCATCGGAAATAGCTTCTCCACCGGGTAGGGGTAAGGTTTGTTGTTGTTCCCATTTAGTTGTCAGGATAATTTTTAATCCACACTTACTAATTCTTTAATCTTTAACCACATTAATCTATTTTCTATTAGTAAGTTAATTACTTATTTACGGAGAAACTAATTAGGTCTTTCTTGATTTTTTAAAATGGCAAGTATCTGGAAACAATTAGTTTTAGCAAATTTGACAACAAAACGGAACAGGAGGCGTAATCAACTAGTACATATTAATTTAATTACGTCTCAATTACAAACTAATTGAAATAAACACTTATCTGTTTCATGCGCACAATTGGAAAAATGAAACTGTTGTCCCGAGCTCAATCTCCCAACTATAATAACTAGAGGAGGTAAAGCCTGTGGTGCGCACGGGCCCAATATTGAAAATCTAATTGAGGTGTTCGAACATTTTTAAATAATCTTTTCAAGTATTTAAGGAAAAAATAATAAAATATTTAAGTATTTAACTGATTAAAATATGTATATTGACCGAAGAATAAATAAATATAATATATATTGCATGGATTAGTAATAGAATTGTTCCAAGTGCATACAAGCACTGAACTTCACAACAAAAGTGTAGATGGCATCCATAATTAAAGAAACTAAGCAATCATTATTTGGTTGTATTCACCAATAACTTCAAATAGCTTCTGAATTTTAAAATGCCTAATATCCAATTTAATATACATAAAGTAAGATATGTAAGGTTCCAAAATAGGTAGTGCATTGATCAATTTTTCATGTATCAATTATTATTAGCTCGTTAATAAATCAACAAAAAACTGTCCCAATTTATTTCATCCTTATGAATAACCAAGTAGCTTGAATTTTTCTTCGTTGACATTTGATTATTTTTAACAGAAGGAAAAATAATCATAAAATGCAAATGATAAAGATATTAACCTTTGGACAGTAATATCATGAGTTCTAATGGGATCCCATGATATTAACCACAATTTAACTTGTCAAAAGGAATGCAAAAGTCACAGAAGATATAAAATATAATTAATTTATCACTAATATTAAACTAAATTGGAGCTAGTGTTTTATTTTCTAAATGNCCCCTCTTTCACCTTTTACTTAATCTTTCCTATTTTGCTTTTCCGTTTTCATGATTAATATCAACTGCCTCGAGAGAGCCAGTACTGTATACCGCAAAATACTACAATCAGTCAATTATACCCTTTGTTCCCATTTAGTTGCCTGCTGAAGATGAAGAGGAAGTTTTAGCAGAATTTGAGAATCTAAAATAAAAGGTCTGTCTTTTTATGGTGCAGGCACTTGTTGCTAAAACTTAGTTCCTTCGAAAAAATATTAAATTTGATTAATCCACACTTACTAACTCTTTAATCTTTGACCACATTAATCTATTTTCTAGTAGTAAGTTAATTACTTATTTACAGAGAAACTAATTACGTCTTTCTTGATTTTCTAAAATGGCTAGTATCTGGAAACAGTTAGTTTTAGCAAATTTGACAACAAAACGGAACAGGAGGCGTAATCAACTAGTACATATTAATTTAATTACGTCTCAATTACAAACTAATTGAAATAAACACTTATCTGTTTCATGCGCACAATTGGAAAAATGAACCTGTTGTCCCGAGCTCAATCTCCCAACTATAATAACTAGAGGAGGTAAAGCCTGTGCGCACGACCCAATATTGAATATCTAAAATTGTTTTGAGGTGTTCGAACATTTTTAAATAATCTTTACAAGTATTTAAGGGAAAATTTATAAAATATTTAAGTATTTAACTGATTAAAATATGTATATTGACTGAAGAATAAATAAATATAATATATATTGCATGAATTAGTAATAGAAATTGTTCCAAGTGCATACAAGCACTGAACTTCACAACAAAAGTGTAGATGGCATCCATAATTAAAGAAACTAAGCAATCATTATTTGGTTGTATTCACCAATAACTTCAAATAGCTTCTGAATTTTAAAATGCCTAATATCCAATTTAATATACATAAAGTAAGATATGTAAGGTTCCAAAATAGGTAGTGCATTGATCAATTTTTCATGTATCAATTATTATTAGCTCGTTAATAAATCAACAAAAAACTGTCCCAATTTATTTCATCCTTATGAATAATCAAGGAGCTTGAATTTTTCTTCGTTGACATTTGATTATTTTTAACAGAAGGAAAATTAATCATAAAATGCAAATGATAAAGATATTAACCTTTGGACAGTAATATCATGAGTTCTAATTGGATCCCATGATATTAACCACAATTTAACTTGTCAAAAGGAATGCAAAAGTCACAGAAGATATAAAAATATAATTAATTTATCACTAATATTAAACTAAATTGGAGCTAGTGTTTTATTTTCTAAATGGGAATGGCTTGAGTAATGATTAATAAAAGTAACTTAACGTTTTGATTTGAGATGGTGCAATATCATTTAAGAATTAGCCTTATGTAAATAATTTGTGGCTTGGTTATAATAGTTAATATTCTCCTTGTTCTTATTTTAAAATCAAATAAGAAATTAAGAAAAAAATGTTTTCACACTTCTAAAAATATTAAAACAAAAAATTGATTAAAAACTTTTAAACATTATATATTTAGAAAAATATAGAACTTTTACTTTACATTTAGGAATGTAAATTGTTAAAAAATCTTATTAACTTTAGTTATCTCTACCATTTTTATTTGATATTTCATTTTTTATATTTATGTAATTTTTATCAAAGTACATAAATATACAAAAGTTACATAAAATAAAAAAATTAGAAATTTTTTCTACAACAACAATAAGAGCACGTTTGGACATAAGAAATAAGAGCACAATAAGAGCAAAAAGTTACATACAACAATACCATCATTTCAGTAGTAGTGGAGTCTAATAAGAGCACGTTTGGACATAAGAAATTTTTTTTTTTTTTACTTTTTTTCGAAATCATCGTTTGTTCATAAAATTTTTAATTTTTACTTGAAGATACAATTTGGAAATTTTCGAAAATTTGAAAAACTAAAAAAGCTATTTTTCAAAATTTTCACTCAAATCACCCACAAAATTTCAAAAATAACTCAAAATTATATTCATGTCCAAATAGAACTCTAAATTTCAAATATCATTTTCACTTGAAATATTCTTTTCCCTGTTTTGAAATTTTACAATTCTTATGTCCAAACGCCCACTAAGTAAAGCAATGATAATTTAGTGGGCCCGCCATAATCAATGTAGAAGTTTAAAACAAAGAAGCAAAAGTCATTCCACATGGCAGCCTGCATTTTGGGCCTTGAAAATGCCTCAAAGTTTCGCCTNATATTTATGTAATTTTTATCAAAGTACATAAATATTCAAAAGTTACATGAAATAAAAAATTTAGAAATTTTTTCTACAACAACAATAAGAGCACGTTTGGACATAAGAAATAAGAGCACAATAAGAGCAAAAAGTTACATACAACAATACCATCACTTCAGTAGTAGTGGAGTCTAATAAGAGCACGTTTGGACATAAGAAATTTTTTCCTTTTTTTCAATTCTTTTTACTTTTTTCCGAAATCACCGTTTGTTTATAAAATTTTCAATTTTTACTTGAAGATACAATTTGGAAATTTTCGAAAATTTGAAAAACTAAAAAAGCTGTTTTTCAAAATTTTCACTCAAATCACCCATAAAACTTCAAAATAGCCCAAAATTATATTCATGTCCAAATACAACTCTAAATTTCAAATATTATTTTCACTTAAAATATTTTTTTCCCTGTTTTGGAATTTTACAATTCTTATGTCCAAACGCCCACTAAGTAAAGCAATGATAATTTAGTGGGCCCGTCATAATCAATGTAGAAGTTTAAAACAAAGTAGCAAAAGTCATTCCACATGGCAGCCTGCATTTTGGGCCTTGAAAATGCCTCAAAGTTTCGCCTATTTACATCCAATATGTGATGGCAATTTATGTAATAATGTACAAAATCAGGGGCAAATAGATGTTCCATTAAAGCAGACATGGCTTGGCAATTTGGGCCTTGAGAATGCCTCAAAAGTTTCCTTTATTTACAAAATTATGTGATGGTAATTGACGTAATAAGATGGCCACTATACGGAGGAAGGTTGGATACGACGGAAATATTGGTCACTATACGGAGGAATGGATACGACGGAAATATTGGTCACTATACGGAAGAAGGTTAGATACGACAGAAAAGGAGTTGCTTGGTATGAAGAAGGATAGCACATCATTTTGGATTGGAAGGTATTGTCGCACCTTTAGATTATGTCAATGAGGAATAAGGAATCTTGGTGGGCTCCAGGGCTATGTAATTGTAGCTTCAAGCTAAGTGGGAGAGCCCCACCGCCTACGACTGGATTGCATGGTTGTTTACTTGGGAGGTTTCTGGTTATCGGCATATTGGTAGGTTATTATGGCTAAGGAAAGAGAACATCAGTGGTGATTGGAGCAAAGAATTTGAGGAATGTGTGTTATAATTGGCCTTATCAATACATGTTCAAGCTTTGGGAAGACTCAAGATTTATGCTTTGTGTAGATGTGATGTACAAGAGAGGTGATTTAGTCGGTGCCTCTTAGAGAGGGCATTCATGTGCTAACAGAGCCTTGGAGTTGATTATATTCAGGACCAAGTCAGAGTGCGTGGCTCTCAACAACGGTCCTAGGGGATTCAAAATTAAAGTGCGGTGTCTAAGGATTTGCGAGTCCATAGTATAGTTAAGTATCGAATTGTTGTAGTGGAGTATGAAAGATACTTGGAATGTTTTATGTTATCATTAGGTATGCGGTGCAGTATTGGAGGAAGAAAAGAAGTAGCTTCGGATTCGCGAAAGGTCTTGCAGAACGGGTGTACCCGTTGGCGATGCTATTGTAGCCCAATGAGGGTATGATGCGGTTCGTGAGTTTTGAGACGATGTGGTCTCATGAAATGGGGTCACTTAGGATGGGTGCGGAATTGGGGTCGTTATATTTTAAATGGAGCTATTATTATTCATAAGGTAAGTCCAGGGTAATTAGAAGAAGTCAGATCAGTTAGCAATGGTTGGATCGGCATGACATGGCAATGATCGAGTCCTTCAACGCGTTAAGTTTTATAGGTGATCGTGGCAGTACGTGCGAGGCTTGACGACCGCCGTAATTTGATTTATTTGGAGGTATTCGGTTATTATGGCCTGTTATGAGGAGATGGATCACGGAAGGGACATGGTGGTTTAGACCACTACGTGGGATTATATTTTCTGCGGTTATAGGAATTCAGTCACATGTGGCAATGGTTCTCCTGAAATGAGTTAAATGAAAGGTTTCTATATGATGAAGTATGTACCCTATTGGTGGTTCGGGAGTTATGATGAAATTCGTGTACTCTTGCGTATTGGTATGTTAAGTGCAGTGAGCGGCAAGGGAATTAGAAGTTGAGGATCAAGGTTGCAGTTGAGGTCAATAAGAATGTCAAGAGTTCGGATGAGCAGGGAAGAATTCAGATGTTTAGAGTAAGTTGGTATTGTCTTTAGCTTCACCTGAGATCGGTATCCTATGTAAGAGGCCATGTGTACTGATTTGCGGATTCTTGATTTGCTTTACAGCATTAATGTGGCCGGCAGTATGGAGGTGCAGACTTGTTACCTAATGCGGAAGGTCGTGGGAGTGCATCCCACGGGAAGATTGTATAAGTGTGACATGTAGTCACCTGATTGATTAAAGATTTAAAACCAAGTATGAAGGTTGTGGTACTATCGCTAATGTGAGAATTTATGCCTGAAGGGCGCTCCTTTTATTTGATTGTGAGTTGTGGAAGTTTGTTTCGGATTCGATGGTTGTTCTTACGTGTCATGGTAAAATGGTCATTGCGAATCCTTGAGAGGTTATTTGCCCAAGCATGGAATGATCAAAATCGGTTTGAGGTCCGTTGATGGGTCTAAATGTGGATGTGTACTCTACACCAGTCTGGGTGTGTTCATCCAACATAGCATTCCTTATGGAAGAGTATTCGGGTGTGGGGTGTTAATTTTGTCGCCGACTATTTCATGCAATACCCTATTGTGCCATGTGAGTTGTGAGACGGCTTGATTATTTGTACAATATGTTGAGGTCCCACGTAGCGGTGGTATTATGTGAGCAGGATGGCTCTCGAGATGCAGATCATATATTGCACCTTAGCCGTGCTTGAGTTTTATAGCGTATGACGCTACCCGTCTCCCCAAGATTTGTATTATGCACTTGGTGTGCTTATGGTTGATATTCAGGAATTTCGTGAGTATAAGCGTTTCGGCTCGATGTGTGTTTTCTTTAGATTATTATGTGTGGATCGGGTGGCACGCCACCAC
>AWOL01S0067214.1:0-13803 GCA_000715115.1 Nicotiana otophora
TATTCACATTAATTCAACGGAATTCGTCTTTATGTAACAGAACAAATCTATTAGCAAAGAAAAAACAATCATGTGTGCAAAGAAATTCGTGTATACACTATTTTAATTAAGACTTAACCCAATCTTTAGGAGGCCTTTTTCTACGCTCCTATGATAAAGTTCAAAGTTTTTTATTTTTCTTTCATTCTTGCTTTGAAGCTCTTTTGTTATTCACATTTTTAAATTAGAGTTTCTCATTTCCTCAGTTAGGATTCAAGATCAATTGAGATTAACAAAGACACTATCTGGTCATTATGGAACACGTAAATTGCACGTGATTCAACCATTCATATAAATAATTAATTTTATTAGATTAAATTGGATGTGTATCACTTTAAGAAAAAATAGAAAACTTATTACTACTTCACATGAACGAATTCGAAGAGTGAATTCTGAAAATTTCTGTGTATTTCATCACTTTCATGTACATGTATATATACACTTGCTAAGGAATAAAAGAATGAGCAGAAAGAGNATCAGAATTATTAAGATGATATGGGTGATTGATATCATAACTCACAGCCTTTGCAACGTTGCTGGTATCTATAGTTATGGTTGTGTCACCCATTTTTGTTTAGTGAAGATGAGTTAACGTTGAGGATGAGATGATGTAAATAATCTAGATAATTGAACTGTTGGATCGAGCTAGGTGCTCTGATACCATGAACGAATTTGAAGAGTGAATTCTGAAAATTTCTGTGTATTTCATCACTTTCATGTACATGTATATATACACTTGCTAAGGAATAAAAGAATGAGCAGAAAGAGAAAAATCAATACACTTATCCTATTCTAATTTGCCCCCTAATAACTAAATTATTCTTTTAGTAACTAACTTATATTCTCTCACATATCATTCACGCGAGGGAAACTTCTAATACCACTATTATCACATGGTCTCTATTTAATCAACCATGGATCAGGTTGCTTGATCCAAAGGCCTTGCCTTCTCCACGTGTCCATCCAAAGTCGACCAAAAATAACCTATTTGATTTAGGTTATATCGAACACTTTGGTCTGAAGACAAACCATCTCTGTTAGGTCTTCTTCTTTTTCATCTCATCTTCTTCTTTATCTGTAAATGAATCACCACGAAAAACAGAATTATGAGGGGGCTTTTTCTTCTCAACATCCCCTCTCAAGTTGGAGGGGAACCTAGTGACCCCTAACTTGCCAAAACTCTATCGATGAGAAACCCCAGAAAGAGGCTTCGTAAAGATGTCTGCAAGCTGAGCTTTGGAGGGAACAAAGGAAAGACTGATTAACCCTGAAAGAAACTGTTGACGCACAAAATGACAGTCAATTTCGACATGTTTTGTGCGTTCATGAAAGACGGGGTTTCGGGCGATGTGGATTGCTGCTTTGCTATCAGAGTGAAGAGGAATTGGTAGAGTGACTGGTGCAGATAGATCCTCAAGAATTCGTACTAACCAGATAAGCTCTGCAGTAACCCTTTTCATAGACCTATATTTTGCTTCTGCAGATGACAAAGAAATTGAGACTTGCTTCTTTGATTTCCAGGAGATGGGAGCTCCTCCTAGAGAGATAAAGAACCCACTAACGAACCTTCTTGAATCCTTGCAGGAAGCCCAATCAGCATCACAGAATGCAAGCAAGGAAAATGATACCTCAGCTAAAAGAAGAATGCCTTGTCCCGGAGCATAACCGAGGTATTTGAGTACTCGTAAAGCAGCAGAGAGATGAGACACACATGGCTTCTGCATGTATTGACTGAGGGTGAGTACAACAATAGAAAGATCTGGTCTAGTATTTGTTAAATAATTTAGCTTTCCGACCAGATGTCGAAATATAGTTGGGTTTTGCAGATATTCTCTATCATCAGCTTGAAGCTTGAAGGCAGGATCCAAAGGAGAACTGACTTGAGTCAAATGAGACACATCAATTTCCTTCAAAATATCTAAGGTAAATTTCCTTTGACTTACGATAAATCCTACTTTTGCTCTCAAAATTTTCATACCTAGAAAGTATTGTATACTTCACAAATTCTTGACTTCGAATTCAGTATTCAGAAAATCTTTTATGCCTTGAATTTCTTCCAAGTCATTTCTTGTGATTAGTATGTCGTCAACATAGACAGCTAGGATAGAAATAAGACCTCATATGTGTTTAAAGAACAAAGAATAGTCATTCATTGATGAAGAATATCCCTTAAAACTTAGAGCTCCTGCTAGCCTAGCATACCATTGCCTAGATGCTTGCTTTAAACCATATAGTGGCTTCTTCAAAAGACAAACATATTTAGGACTAGGGGATCCAAACCTGCTGGAAATCTCATATGTACCTCTTCTTGCAAATCTCCATGCAAGAATGTATTTTTGACATCTAGCTGAGAAACATTCTAATCTTTCTTCGCTGCAACAGTGAGTAGACACCTTATGGTTGTCATCTTCACCACTGATGAAAAAGTCTCACTGTAATCTATTCCTTCTCTTTGAATATCCCCCCTGACCACCAACCTGGCGTTCAACCTTTCAATTCTTCCATTTGATAAGTGCTTTACCTTGTACAACCATCTACAAGGTATAACTCTTTTTCCTTTAGGTAACTCAACCACATCCCAGGTGCAGTTGTCTTCTACAGCTTTAATTTCTGCATTCATTGCTTCTATCCATCCTGGATGTTGACAAGCCTGGCTAAAAGTAGAACGTTCTGTTAGGGTAGAAAGGGACTACATTACATGCTGGTTATTAGGTGAGAGAGATAAAAAACAGTACTCAGAAGGTTGACAGGGTTGAGTAAACCAAGTTGTGGCTAGATCTGTGAACATGATGTTGTTACACACAAAATCTTTCAGGTAGATTGGTTGTGTAGACACTCTTCCTGATCTCCTCAATGGCATAGGTTCTTGAGGTGTAGAAGAAGGTGTCCTGGTGTGTGATGGCTCTAGGCTAGGAGAGACTGAAGTTGGTGATTGTGGAGAAACTGAATGATGATGAGAAATGTGAGTAAGACTTGATGATTGTGATGAAAAAATATTTGTTGCATCATATTCTGAAGAAGTAGGTTGTGTTCGGTCTTGGAATGTGGTTGAATAGGTAGGTTCTGTGGTGAAAATTGAAGTTGGAAAAATAGGATGGTGTGCTGTGTTGATTTCTGCAAAAGGAAAATGTGACTCATGAAATGTCACATCCCTAGACACAAATACTTTCCTTGTGGACAACTCAAGCAGTTTGTATCCCTTCTGTTGAAGAGGGTAACCAAGTAAAACACAAGTTGTTTCCCTCTCATCAAACTTCCCTCTTCCCTATTTCAAAGTAGAGGCATAGTATAGGCATCCAAAATTCCTCAAATAGTCATAATTGAGTTTGTGATGAAATATGACCTCATATGGTGTCTTTTCTTGAAGAACACTGGAAGGCAATCTATTAAGAATGTGTGTGGCATTCAGAATAGATTCACCCCAATATGGCATAGGCAGCCTGGATTGAAACATTAGACCTCTAGCAATTTCTAATAGATGTCTATGTTCCTCTCAACAATCACATTTTTTTGAGGTGTTTCTACACAAGACAACTGGTGCAGAATACCTTTTGAAGCAAGAAAAGCTGCTTCTTGTGTCCCTTTCCCCAATTTTAGAGCATTATCAGACCTTATCATTCTCACTTTTGCATTGAACTGTCTTTCAACCATGGATAAGAAATATTTGAGCATGGAAAATGCATTGCTCTTAGAGGACATCAAAAATGTCCATGTTCTTCTACTATAGTAAGGAAATATCTGAACCCATTATAGGTATTAGACTTGTAAGGTCCCCATGTGTCTATACGAATGAGATCAAAAATATCTCTGGATTTAATGGTGCTGACGGGGAAAGGTTTCCTTGTCTGCCTAGCCTTAGGACAAACATCACAGATAAAATCAGAGTTTGAGTCACAATGAAGAAAATTTAAATGTTTCATTGCTGAAAATGGGAGATGTCCCAACCTTACATGCCAAAGTTTAACATCAGGAATGGCATTAACATGAACATGACTAGAAAAAGACATAGACTTTGAAATGGAATTTCTTCCTTTTTGAATTGAATATACATTACTACTGAATAGACTCTTAGACTTAAGACTACTAGGTTCCAATATGTAGAGTCCCTCTCTAACTTCACCAAAAGCTTGTGGACTCTTCATTGGAAGCCCTGCAATACACACCTAGTAGATGTGAATAAGACATCATATTTGAACTGAATGCAAAACCTATGTACTGACAATAGGTTGTATTTGAAATCTGGAACATGTAAGACAATGTTCAAGACATGACCTGGCAGGATAGAAACACTTCCTATATGAGTAATAATTACCTTGAAAGAATTAGGTAAATTGATGTTCAAAGGCACAGGAAGTTGAGTTAGAAATAAGAAAGAGTTGGAATCAAAACACATATGCTCTGAAGCACCTGAATCAATTATCCAGGTGTTAGAATTTAGAGTGGTAAACATTGAACCTGAGTATTTTAGTATATTACCAGCAACTGCATTAGCATTGATTCCTGAATTTCCTTCTTGTGCCAACTTTGCCTGCTTATACATGTTCACCATCTCTGCAACTTGTTCCTTGTTGAGTTATTACCTAAAATTGTTGCTGTTTTCAGTATTCTGTCATGTCTGATTCTCATGATCTTCATGTGTTAAAACTGCATTTGCCTTGATCTGATTTTGATAGTTCTTCTGATTGGTAAACTCAAAATCATTTGGAAATCCAATGATTCTGTAGCAATCTTCTTGAGTATACCCTGTTTTTCCACAATAAGTACAAGACACATTTGGATTGTACCTCTTCTTTGCCTCAAACTTCTACTGTGGTTTAGTGAACTTCTGTCCTGAATTATTAAATTTTGTTTCCACTGTTGCTCCTCTTTGTGCTTGGTTCTTGTTTTTCTGAAAGTTTCTCCCCTGCCCTGTCACCATAAAAGCTGCAAAATCAGCTAAAAGTTGAGCATTAGGTTGTTTCACATCTCCTATTGCCATAAATGACAATGAATCTGAGTTAAATGTGTGTTTGCATAAACTTCTCTTTGATTTTCATCTCGCAAGAGAAGAGAATAGACAACATCTATGCTAGGCAAATGATTCATCATGTGTATGTTTCCTCTTACCCGTTCATAGATGTCATTTAATCCCATTAGGAATTGAATCAACCTCTGATCTTCAAGTGACTTAGTTAATTTTGCTTTTCCTTCACAAGTACAAACACATGAACAACATATGACAACATTTAAAGCATCCAATTCATCCCACAATCGTTTGAGTTTAGTGAAGTATCCTGCAATATCACTGTTTCCCTGTACTAATCCTGGAAGCTCCTTTTGTAGATGGTATAGCTTGTCTCCATTTGATTTTCCAAATCTCTGCTCCAAGCTATCCCAAAGCTCCTTTGCAGTTTTGGAGTATATCACACTGTCTGCGATATCTTTAGAAAGGGCATTCAGAATTCAGGAAATCACCATGTCATTGACACAACTCCATTGTTCATGATCTGGAGAACTCAGATCTGGAGATTGGAATGCTCCATTGATAAATCCAAGTTTCTTCTTAGCTGATAGAGACATCAAAATGGACCTCCTTCATCATGGATATCCCCTTCAATCAAACAAGGTATTGACTAGAGTCATCCCAGGAAAATCAGAATTATTAAGATGATAGGGGTGATTGATATCATAACTCACAACCTTTGCAACATTGCTGGTATCTGCAGTTATGGTTGTGTCACCCATTTTTGTTTTGTGAAGATTAGTTGATGTTGAGGATGAGATGATGTAAATAATCTAGATAATTAAGCTGATGGATCGAGCTAGGTGCTCTGATACAATGAACGAATTTGAAGAGTGAATTCTGAAAATTTTTGTGTATTTCATCACTTTCATGTACATGTATATATACACTTGCTAAGGAATAAAAGAATGAGCAGAAAGAGTAAAATCTGTACATTTATCCTATTCTAATTTGCCCACTAATAACTAAATTATTCTTCTAGTAACTAACTTATATTCCCCCACATGTCATTCACGTGAGGGAAGCTTCTAGTACCACTATTATCAGATGGTCTCCATTTAATCAATCATGGATCAACTTTCTTGATCCAAAGGCCTTGTGTAACGACCCAATCGGTCGTTTCGACTTTAAGAACCACGTTCCCTTAAATAAAACTCCCCAAATGTATTTTTTAATAATTTATGACTTACGGGGATGGTTGGTTCGAGATTTGGATGTGTTTGGGTTGAAATCGGAACACTTGGTTACTTAAGTTAACCTTAAAAGGCCAAGTTTGACTTCGGTCAATATTTTGAGAAAACGACCTCGGAATCGGGATTTGACGGTTCCAGTAGGTTCGTATGACGATTTCGGACTTGGGCGTATATTCGAATCGGGTTTTGGATAACCCGGGAGCATTTTGGCACTTAATAGTGAAAATCAACTATTTGAAGGTTTAGAGTTCTTTAAAAATTGGTTTGGAGTAGGTTTTTGAGTAATTGAAGTCTGTTTGGAATTTCGAGTTTGAGAATAGTTCCGTATAGTGATTTAAGACTTGCACACAAATTTTGTGTCATTCCGAGCAGTTTAAGTATATTTCGGCGCATTGGAAGTAAACTGAAGAACTTGAAATTCCTAAGTTTGAATTAATTTGGTTTAGGGTATGATTCTTAGATTTGATGTTGTTGTATGCGTTCCGAGAGTTTGAGCGAGTCCCTTTTATGATTTCAAACCTGTTGGTATGTTCGGGCGGGGTCCGGGGGGTCCCGAGTGTTAACCGGACGAGGCTCGGACTAATTTTGGAAAATTGAGCAAGGACTGAAGCTCCCAGCTACTATCATAATCGCACCTACGCATTGGACAACCGCAGGTGCGAGCCACCAATCGCAGGTGCGAACGAGAGAAATCTGCCCAGCCATCGCAGATGCGAAGCATTTGGCGCACCTGCGAACGCGCATGTGCGATGGTCTTGTGCGCAGAAGCGAAATAATGCGCATGTGCGAATGGATGGGCGCACCTGCGCTTGCGCAGAAGCGAGCATTTCTTCGCAGGTGCGGAACCAAGAAAAGAAGGAAAATGCACACCTGCGAGGAATTTCCGCAGGTGCAAAAGCCGCATGTGCGGTACTCCTTCCGCATGTGCGAAAAACCTATCTGGGCAGAACCTTAAAACGGACGAAAACTCAGTCCATTTCTTTCTATTTTGCATCCATTGTTGGGCGATTTCAGAGCTCTTTGTGAGGAGTTTTAACTATCAACTTGGAGGTAGGTTAATTCTACACCCTTTGAGTTAAATAGATAGATTATAAGTAGATTATAACAAGAAAATCTTAGAAATCAAAGAGTTAGATGAAAAACCTAGATTTTTATAAAAATGAGATTTTGACCACGAAAATAGTTATGGAATCGGGTAGAAGTTATGTATTCAAGTTCTTGAGATTATGGGTAGTGTTTTCATCCAAAAATTTCCAGAATCCGAGCACGTGGGCCCGGGATGAATTTTAGGAATTTTACCATTTTGTATAAGGTAATTTATTTAATAGATAAACTTCGAATCATTTATCATATATTAATTAATTTGTATAATAATTGGATAGTTTCGGATTTTTCGGCGTCGAATCGAGAATTCAACGCGACGTGGTAATCAGAAAGTGGACTTTGAGAAGAGATAAGTCTCTTGTCTAATCTTGTGAATGGGAAATTACCCCATAGGGATTAAATTGAATAACTATTGATAATTGCGGGGGCTACGTACGCACGAGGTGACGAGAGTCCGTGCGTAGCTACTATTAATGCTAAAGTCCGGGTAGTTTAGGACTCAAAGCATGAATTACTTGTGAAAATTATATTCCTTATTTAATTAATATTATTTGATATATATATATATATATATATATATATATATATATATATATATATATATTGTGAATTGTTAGATCAAAATATTGAAGGATGGAAAATTTATATGTTTGATTTTCTGTTTAAATTAATTAATTATTAAAAAGAATTATTATTCCTCC
Organism: Nicotiana otophora; assembly: GCA_000715115.1. NCBI lineage: Eukaryota > Viridiplantae > Streptophyta > Magnoliopsida > Solanales > Solanaceae > Nicotiana > Nicotiana otophora. The sequence continues at coordinate 8,040 of AWOL01S0067214.1, forward strand.
CGAATTTATCTCATAATAAATATACTCTCCTTCCGGAGGTACATAAGAAAATGTCCTCCTTTCTTATGGAGCGGGCCGAACGCCTCGGCAGGATAGATGCATCTATGGATCGCGTCGCACGTTCCTAGGCAGTGTACACAACACTCTGGATCGGGTCGTACATCCTCGGCAGAAATCGTGCTTAATAATAATAATTACACGATACTTTAATAATGTATTCCAGCTTGCGAAGCTAATTGATAAATTGGAAAATCGTTGGTATTTAATGAATTATTATTCTTGCTTGTTAAGAAATTAATTGTTATTCCTGTAAATGAGATTTAATTGATAAATTAAAAATTTATTGAAATTAAATTGCAGCTTGTAAAGCTATTTGATAAATTGGAAGTTTTATTGAAATTGCATGATTTAAAATAAATAAATTAGAAAAATTGTTGCATTTGAAGGATTGTTATTATTTCTGCTAAATGAATAAATTTATTGTTAACTCTGTGAACCATGCTGATTTGAATAATTACAATTAATTCCAATTATTATTATTGACCCATAGTGAATGTCAAAGTCGGCTATCTCGTCTCTACCACTTCGAGATTAGGCTTGATACTTACTGGGTACACGTTATTTTCGTACTCATACTGCACTTGCTGCACATTTTATTGTGCAAGTACATATATGTATAGTGGCCTTGTGGGCGCAGAGGTGTGGTTAATAATTGTGGGGACATAGGTGAGCTGCATTCTATATTACGATCCACAGCTAACAGAGTCTCCTTCAGAGTTATTATATTTTCCTGTCTAATTTTTATTCTGGATAGATGTTGTAGTTTATTTTTAATTGTCTAGTAAATGCCCATGCACTTGTGACACCGGATTTTGGAAATGGTTGTGAATTGCTTAGAAATTTAGTTGCTAAAAATATTTATCATTTACTCTATGAGTTTTATCTTTACAATTTCATTGAAAAAATTTTTATTTTAAAAATACTAAAATGGGTAATTAAGTTAATTGATTATGGTTGGCTTGCTTAACAGTGGTGTCTGGCACCATCACGACCTTTAATTGAATTTTGGGTCGTGACAACATGGTATCAGAGCACTAGGTTTACTTAGGTCTCACGAGTCATGAGCGAGTCTAGTAGAGTCTTGCGGATCGGTACGGAGACGTCTGTGCTTATCTTCGAGAGGCTACAGGTTTGTTAGGAATACTTTCCTTTTTGATTCCCCATCGTGCGATTCGATGCCTTTGAGGCTGATGCCTACATTTGTTTCCTATTCAATCTTATGCGAAGTGAATCGTTTGTTATATATTGGGGATCGAGGAAATATTTAATGGTACTACAGATGTAGTGCGGGATGCTTCTCCCTTTATAATTAATTGGGCTATTGTCGTCGCCTTGCGGAAGGTCGCTCTATCGTTTCAAGTCAAGTATCAATACTACCTAAGGTTTTGGCATTTATTGTTACGACGATTCGTGCGTTGTTATCGCACCGTGTTTATGTAATGGTAGAATGCCTATCTATGTGTCAGGGCAGTAAAATGACTTGAAAGAAGGTTTTCTCAATACATGATTCAGAGGTTTCGTCTTTTAATTCCAACGGAGAAAAGGCAATCGGACTATGAATGTTCAGGTTTGGGGTTGATGGAGTAACGAAGCTTGATATTTTCGAGTGTGGTAGAGTTCTCAATTTTGATATGGTGTCATCGCCTTGTAAAATGCGTTAAGGTTCGCCAGTGTTATGGTTTTCGTCAACTCGCCTTCACGACGGGGTGTTAGGAATTTGTATAGGGGAAACAGTCGTTAGAGATTGCGGTGTGCAGTGATTCAAGACTGAAGCAGCGTTTCTAGTGTTGATGTCTCAAGAAGGATGATCGTGAGAAAGGTCTAAAGCTGGTAACGAGCTATTGGTTCAAGTGCTATAGAGACGGATTTTGAGTTAAAACAACAACTGGGCAGCGAAGGATGAGGAAAGACATGCGGTAGGTGCCTTGCGGTGGTTAGGCTTCGAAAAGGCCAAGTGTAAGAAAATAGAAGCAGAGTAGTTGCTTAAAAGAGATGGTTGACCAAAGTGGGAGAGTGCCAAGGTAGCACATGGGTTCTGAGGAAAGGGATTTAGATGTTTAAAGTAAGATGGTATTGTTTTTGGCATCATCTAAGGTCGATGTCAGGTGTAAGAGACCTTGTGTATTGATTTGTGGATTCTTGATATCCTTTATAGTATTAGTGTAACCGGTAGCATGGATGTGCAGACTTGTTACCTGGTGCGGAAGGTCATGGGAGCGTGTCTCACAGAAAGATTGTGTAAGAGTGACATGTAGTCACTTGATTGAGTAGAGATTAAAACCAAGTATGAAGATTGTGGTAATATCGCTAATTCGAGAATTTATGCGTGGAGAGCGCTCGGTTCATTTGGTTGTCGACTGTGGAAGTATTGTTCTGGTTATGATGGCTATTCTTGTATGTTATGGGAAAAAGGGTTATTATGGATACTTGAAAGGTTATTAGCCTAGTACGATGCGATCAGAATCAACTTGAGGTCTGTGGATGGATTTGAATATGAATATGGGCTCTATATCAGGCCGGATGTGTTCATTTTCGCATAACCGCTCCCTATGGAGGAATATTTAGACGTTTGATGTCGTTTCGTCGTCAGTTATTTCATGTAATACTATATTGTTCCATGTGAGTTGCAAAACGGCTTGATAATTTTCTTATGTGTTGAGGTTCCGCATAGCGATGGTGTTATGTGAGCAGGATGGCTCTCAAGATTCAGATCATATATCGCACCTTAGTTGTGCTTGAGTTTTGTAGCGTACGGTGTTGTCGGTCCTTCCAATGATGGTATTATGCATTTAGCGTGCTTGTGTCCGATGTTTAGATATTTTGTAAATAATGAGCATTCTAGCTCGGTAAGTATTTTCTTATAGATTTGTTTTGTGCGGATCGGGTTGCACGCCGCAACAGTGTGATGTTGAGTACAGTTCCCTATATTCTATTTTGTGTGTTTTTGTGTCCCATTTTCTGAGGAAGATACATGACACCTTTTCAGTTGTATAATTAGTCACGTGGGTTGAGTAATCCTTTCCATAGTCTGTTTTCCTTATGTATCGCAATTGAGTCTGTGGCTTATTAGCTCATTGTTGCGTCATATGAGACTTTTTGTCATGTCTGAGGTGGCTTATTGCCTGAGCAACTTATACTAAGTGAGATGAGGTTATTGGATCTGAGATCAGTACGATCGGATTATATGAAGTATAATAAAGAGCAAATACCATTATTTGGTCCATAATGAGGCAATGGTTCTTGTCAGAAGGAGAAACTCAATAATTTGTTGACTCAGCAGTTGGTTATGAATTTCTATACATTTCTTCCATCGTGGAAGCAATTCAAGAGTTGGAACAGGAATTATAGGTATCATGAGGTGTGTTGTGAACATCGGATTCGTGGAAATTCGGCTATTGTTATCGGAGGATGATATTATGATCATGTGAATGGTGCGGTACATGGTCTAAATTCAACCAAGGTATGCAACCCTGTATTGGTGCATCATGTAGTGATTGATACGACATTCATAGGTTGGAATCAGGCATGGTGGAGAATTCCGGAAGTTAGAATTGGGCTCTAAGGTTTATTTGCCTAAATAAAGGGGAGAATTTTCAGATTGGCTTGAGTTAATGTGCTCAACTGGGTGTGGTAGCACAGGTAGGTGCACGAGGTGTTAAACAGTAATTTTGGATAACTCTGGAACACTCCTTAGCACGTTCGAGGATGAACGTATATTTAAGTGAGAGAGAATGTAACGACCCAACCGGTCGTTTCGACTTTAAGAACCTCATTACCTTAAATAAAACTCCCCGAATAGTTTTTAATAATTTATAACTTGCGGGGATGGTTGGTTCAGGATTTGGATGTGTTTGGGTTGAAATCAGAACACTTGGTTCCTTAAGTTAACCTTAAAAGGCCAAGTTTGACTTCGGTCAACATTTTGAGAAAATGACCTCGGAATCGGGATTTGATGGTTCCAGTAGGTTCGTATGTTAATTTCGGACTTGGGCATATGTTCGAATCGGGTTTTGGATAACCCGGGAGCGTTTTGGCGCTTAATAGTGAAAATCAACTATTTGAAGGTTTAAAGTTCTTTAAAAATTGGTTTGGAGTAGGTTTTTGAGTAATTGAAGTCCGTTTGGAATTACGAGTTTGGGAATAGTTCCGTATAGTGATTTAAGACTTGCATGCAAATTTCGTGTTATTCCGAGCAGTTTAAGTATATTTCGGCGCATTGGAAGTGAACTGAAGAACTTGAAATTCCTAAGTTTGAATCAGTTTAGTTTAGGGTATGATTCTTAGATTTTATGTTATTTTATGCGTTCTGAGAGTTCGAGCGAGTCCGTTTTATGATTTCCAACCTGTTGGTATGTTCGGGCGGGGCCCCGGGGGTCCTGAGTGTTAACTGAACGAGGCTCGAACCAATTTTGGGAAATTGAGCAAGGACTGAAGCTCCCAACTACTGTCATAATCGCACCTACGCATTGGACAACCGCAGGTGCGAGCTCGCAGGTGCGAACGAGAGAAACCTGCCCAGCCATCGCAGATGCGAAGCATTTGGCGCACCTGCGAACGCGCATGTGTGATGGCCTTGTGCGCAGAAGCGGAATAATGCGCAGGTGTGAATGGATGGGCGCACCTGCGCTTGTGCAAAAGCGAGCATTTCTTCCGCAGGTGCGGAACCAAGAAAATAAGGAAAATACGCACCTGTGAGGAATTTCCGCAGGTGCGAAAGCCGCATGTGCGGTACTCCTTCCGCAGGTGCGAAAAACCTATCTGGGCAGAACCTTAAAACGGACGAAAACTCAGTCCATTTCTTTCTATTTTTCATCCATTGTTGGGCGATTTCAGAGCTCTTTGTGAGGAGTTTCAACTATCAACTTGGAAGTAGGTTAATTCTACACCCTTTGAGTTAAATACATAGATTATAAGTAGATTATAACTAGAAAATCTTAGAGATCAAAGAGTTAGATGAAAAACCTAGATTTATATAAAAATGAGATTTTTACCACGAAAATAGTTATAGAATCTGGTAGAAATTATATATTCAAGTTCTTGAGAATATGGGTAACGTTTTCATCTGAAAATTTTCAAAATCCGAGCACGTGGGCACGGGGTGAATTTTAGGAATTTTACCATTTTGTATTAGGTAATTTATTTAATAGATAAATTTCGAATCATTTAGCATATATTAATTATTTTGTATAATATTTGGATAGTTTCGGATTTTTCAGCGTCGAATCAAGAATTCAACACGACGTGGTAATCAGAAAGTGGACTTTGAGACGAGGTAAGTCTCTAATCTAATCTTGTGAGGGGAAAATTACCCCATAGGAATTAAATTGAATAATTATTAATAATTGCGGGGGCTACGTACGCACGAGGTGACGAGAGTCCGTGCGTATCTACTATTAATGCTAAAGTCCAGGTAGTTTAGGAATCAAAGCATGAATTACTTGTGAAAATTCTATTCCTTATCTAATTAATATTATTATATATATATATATATATATTGTGAATTGTTAGATCAAAATATTAAAGGATGGAAAATTTATATGTTTGATTTTCTGTTTAAATTAATTAATTATTAAAAGAAATTATTCTTCCTCTCGAATTTATCTCATAATAAATATACTCTCCTTCCGGAGGTACATAAGTAAATGTCCTCCTTTCTTGTGGAGCGGGCCGAACGCCTCGGCAGGATAGATGCATCTATGGATCG
>AWOL01S0067214.1:24372-39310 GCA_000715115.1 Nicotiana otophora
TCTCTCAAAATCTGAAGCACAGTCCTCAAGTGTTGTTCATGATCTTCCCAACTCCGGGAATACACCAGAATGTCGTCACTAAACACAATGACAAAAGAATCAAGATAGGGCTGAAATACACTATTCATTAAGTGCATAAATGTTACTGGGGCATTGGTCAGTCCAAAATACATCACAAGGAACTCGTAATGACCGTACCGAGTCCTGAAAGCAGTCTTTGGGATATTTGGCTCCCGAATCTTCAACTGATGATAACCTAAACGCAAGTCAGTTTTAGAGAACACCCTAGCACCCTGAAGCTGATCAAATAGATCATCAATATGTGACAACGGATACCTGTTCTTCACTGTAGCCTTGTTCAGCTGGCGGCAATCAATACACATCCGCATAGAACCATCCTTCTTCTTCACAAATAAGATAAGAGCACCCCAAGGCGATACACTAGGCCGATTGAAGCCTTTATCAAGTAATCCATGTAACTGTTCTTTTAATTCTTTCAACTCTGTTGGGGCCATACGATATGGTGGAATAGAAATGGGTTGAGTACCCGGTAATAAATCAATGCCAAAGTCAATATCTCTATCGGGTGGCATACTCGGAAGATCCGTTGGAAATACATCAGGAAAATCCCTTACTATAGGAACTGACTCCACGTTAGGAGTATCAATACTAACATCTCTCACATAGGCCAGATACGCATCACACCCCTTCTCAACCATTCGTTGAGCTTTAAGAAATGAAACAACCTACTAGGAACATGATCTGAGGTACCTCTCCACTCTACCCGTGGTAGACCTGGCATAGACAACGTCACCGTCTTGGCATAACAATCAAGAATAGCATGATAGGGCGACAACAGTCCATGCCCAAAATAAGATCGAAATCCACCATACTGAGCAATAATAAATCGACCCTGGTCTCAAAACCACTGATAACAACTAAACACGACTGATACACACGGTCCACAATAATAGATTCACCCACGGGTGTAGATACATAAATAGAAGAACTCAAAGAATCACGTGATATGCCCAAATACGGGGCAAAATAAGATGACACATAAGAATAAGTGGAGCCTGGATCAAATAAGACTGATGCATCTCTATGACAGACTGGAACAATACCTGTGATAACAGAATTAGATACAACGGCCTTTATCCTAGCAGTAAGGGCATAATATCTAGCATGGCATCCCCCTTTAGGGTGACCTCTACCTGCCCGACCTCCACATTTAGCTGGCTGTGCAAGTGGAGTGGCAACTGGTGCAGTAATCATGGCCTGAGAAGCCCGAGGGCCCTGTGGAATAGATGGGGGCTGAGAAATCTGTGGAGGTGCACCCCTCCTAAATCTGGGGAAATCTCTCATAATATGACGAGTGTCACCACACTCAAAACAAGCCCTCGGAGGTCGTGGCCGTTGGGACTGGCTCGGGCCTGATCGACTAAACTGCCACTGAAAGCACCCTGTACATGAGGTACAATAGACGTTGGCGGTGCATAATATGGAACCTGAGTTCTGGGAGTAGCCGGAATACCACTGGAAGCTGGAAGTGCTAAATGAATAGAACGGCTCACATAGCCTCTACCATGATGGGCTGCAACTGGGGCACGAGAATTATTATATGTGCCAGAATCTCGGGGTCTCTTAGCTTCCCTCTCCCAAGTCTGCATACCTTCCAATCTCCTAGCAATTGATACCACTTGTTGGTATGTGATGTCCATCTCTAGCTCTCGGTCCATAATGAATCTAATACTAGGGTGGAGACCCTCAATAAATCTGCGAACCCGCTCTCAAACAGTAGCAACTAAGGCTGGTGCATGCCAAGCCAAATCACTGAATCGGACCGCATATTCTGACACGATTATAGAACCCTGGCACAGTTACTCAAACTCTGCGCGCCATACATCTCTAAGACTCTGAGGGACATACTCTCTTAAGAACATATCTGAAAATTGAGTCCAAGTGAGTGAAGTTGCCTCAGCCGGACTATCCAACTCATATGCTTGCCACCACTGGTAGGCTGCTCCTCTAAACTGGAATGCTGTAAAAGAAACCCCACTGGAATCCACAATACCTATAGTACGAAGGATACGGTAACATTCCTCCAGAAAACCCTGAGCATCCTCTGAAGCTAAGCCGCTGAAAGTGGAAGGGTGGTACTTCTTGTACTTTTCGAGCCTGAGTTGCTCCCCCTCTGAGTCTGCTATCCTAATCTCAGGCTGAACTGGGACAACTGGTTGCACTGGTATAACCTCTGGGGCATGGTCAACTTGGGCCCGTGGCTATGGAGTACGGGCGGCGGGAGTCTGTGCTCCTCCCCCGCCATGAGATGTGGCAGGAGCAAGTGGAATTAACCCTGCCTGAGCTGCCAAACATGCTCAGAAATTGGGCAAGAGTCTCCCGAAGTGCAGGAGTAGTAACAGGCGTCTTAGGTGCCTGCTCCAACTGGAGCTACTGGTGGCTCTGGTGCAGCAGCTTGTACGGGTGCTCTGGCTGCACCGCGTGATCTTCCTCAACTTCTGGCTCGGCCACTGCCCCGACCAAGGCCTCTTGCGGCTCCAACAGGGGGCGTAGGTGTCTGATCATCGGATCCAGTTGTGCGTGTCCTCACCATCTGTGAGAGAATAGAAAGAAAATTGTTTAAAACTTTGAAAACAACAAATGCGCACGATAAGGAATCAAATAAGTGAATATTTTCCTAACAGTTCCAAAGCCTCCCGAAGATAAGTACATACGTCTCCGTACTGATCAGCAAGACTCTACTAAACCTGCTTGTGACTCATGACACCTATGAACCTAGAGCTCTGATACCAACTTGTCACGACCCCAAATTCCCTCTGTAGGATGTCGTGATGGCACCTAGTCTTTAAGACTAGGTAAGCCTATTAATGCGGAATAATAATAAATATTTGAACTAAATAAACTACAATTCAAACAATTTCAACTCCCAAAACTCGGTAGAAATAAGTCACAAGCTTCTAAGAATTTTATCCTCAATGTATCTATATATATCAAGGTCTAAAGAAATTAAGGAAGCAACATAATAATGATAGAAGGGGACTCCGGAGTCTGCAGACGCTGACAGATATACCTCAAAGTCTCTGTGTACAGGTAACTCACTGATGTCGGGGCTGGTATAGAGTACCTGGATCTGCACAAAAAGATGTGCAGAAGCATAGTATGAGTATACCACAGCGGTACCCAGTAAGTGCCAAGCTTAACCTCGATAGAGTAGTGATGAGGCCAGGTCAGGCCCTACTGAAAAATAATAATGCCATGGTAAAGTGTTTAACAATATAAATAAAATAATATGACAATGGAAATGATTCAAGTAGCACGTCACCATTTAATTACACAAAATAATAGCAAATAATATCTCGTGGAATCAAAACAGAATTCCTTTCAACTTTAAGAAAATCACAACAATAATCAAAAGCAATTATGGCCATAAATCAATATCAACAAGGGCACTCACGAGGTACCGTCTCGTAGTCCCAAATCATAAATAAATTCACAATATCTCATTTCCTTATCTCACCGCGGAAGCCTTCACAATTTATTTTAAAGAAAATATATTTTTCCGAAAACGAATCCCGTGTTTTAGCCATCCTTATCACACCGCATGACTTCTAGTAGTTCCCCTTACTAGACACAAAATATCAAGCTACCCTTATCTCACCGCATGCATTTCAATACCCAGACATTATACCACTGCATGCATATCAATATCACAATTTGCACCTCAAGTGCTCAAATAAATTAACTTGCCAAAATAATTCAACAACAATATTTTTCCACAATAAAGAGCTCACAGCTCATGGCAAAATAAATTATCAATAATAGTTTTCCACAATAAAGAGCTCACGGCTCTATCACAATGAGTACGAAAATCTTACAAAATATTCGGGAATAAATAACTCGACAAGATAATATTTCAAAATTTTAATACATTGCTTAAATACCAAATTTAAAATGTCAAATAATTTATATTAATAATATTTAATTTAAGGAAAATCATCCTTCAAATAATGCACAGAATAAAAGAAACCAAGTTCCAACTAAACAGGCAAAATAATTAGCAGGAAAAAGGTCAAGCAAATTTAAAGTATATAAATCAAATCAATGATGGTGAATATAACAAGATTTAATAATTTAATTAATATGCAACAGTGATCTACACAATATAAAAATATAATCCTTCACAATTAGCCTGTGTACACACTCGTCACCTCGTGTACACGACTTTCATCACGTTACAATTAATATCAATCCTAGGGGAGATTTCCCCCACACAAGGGTAGACAAGTCACTTACCTCGACTTTCTCCAATTTAATCAAGTAGTATACCTTTTCCTCGATTTTTCGACTTCGATCGACTTGAATCTAGTCATAATTAATTCGATACAGTCAACAAAAATTAAAGGAATTAATTTCATAAGAAAATACTACATTGTTCAATAAAATCCGAAATTAACTCAAACATTGCCCGTGGGGCCCATGTCTCGGAATCCGGCAAAACTCACAAAATCCGACAACACATTTAATTACGAGTCCAACCATACCAATTTTACTCAAATCTGACTCTAAATCGACACCGAAATCTCAAAATTTTGTTTCTATGAGATTTCTAAAATTTCCCAAATTTCAATCTCAAAACACCAATTAAATGGTGAAAACAATGATATATTCGTATATATTGACCAAATCCGAGTTAGAATCACTTACCCTAATGTCTTTTCCTTGAAAATCTATCAATAATCGCCTCTGCTCAAGCTCTAGTTTGTTAACACTGGTGAATGAGACGAATGCCCTCCTTTATAATTCTACCAAGGCAGCCCTCGATCCTGGGGCTCGATCATGGCCTCGATCATGGGACTCGATCTTGGGGCTCGATCTCAGCCCAGAATTTCCAACATAAGAGAAAAAAATTGCAGTAGCTTTTTAAGTCCAATTTTGATTCGTTAACCATCCGAAACTCACCCGAGGCCCTCGGGACCTCAACCAAATATATAAACAAGTCCTAAAATATTATACGAACTTATTTGAAACCTCAAATCACATCAAACAACGCTAAAATCACAAATCACACCCCAATTCAAACTTAATGAAATTTAAGAATTTCCAACTTCTACATTCGATGTCGAAACCTATCAAATCAAGTCCGATTGACCTCAAATTTTGCACACAAGTCATAAATGACATAATGGAGCTATGAAAATTTTTGGAACTGGATTCCAACCCCGATATCAAAAATTCAACACCCCAGTCAAACTTCCAAACTTTAAATTCTTATTTTAGTCATTTCAAGCCTAATTTCACCACGGACTTCCAAATAAAATTCTGATCACGTTCCTAAGTCCAAAATCACCATACGGAGCTGTTGGAATCATCAAAATTCTATTCCGAGGTTGTTTGCACATAATTTGACATCCGGTCACTATTTGAACTTAAACTTTTACTTTTTCTTCAAAATTCCATATCTCAGGCTAGTGACCTCGAAATTTGATTCCGGGCATACACCCAAGTTCCAAATCACGATACGGACCTACCAAAACTATCAAAACACTGATCCGAGTCCGTTTGCTAAAAATATTAACCAAAGTCAACTCAGTTGAGTTTTAAAGCTCTAATTCACATTTTAATCCATTTTTCACATAAAAACTTTTCAAAAAATTTTACGGACTGCGCACGCAAGTCTAACAATGATAAATAGTATTTTTTGAGGTTTTAGAATACATAATTAATTATTAACTTTAAAGATGACATTTTGGGTCATCACAGAATTTCAGAGAGGAAGATGAACACATCACTTATAAAATATATACAAATTATATACAAAATATATACAAAAGACATATTGTAAAACAATTATATGAAAATTGTATTTATGTTATATGATGTTGTAGTTGTATTTATATGGTATAAATTATGTATGAAAGTTTTAGATAAGTTATAAATAAGTTGTATATTATATATTTAGTTGTATGAAATTTATCTTTACTATGTATGTTGTTGTAGATATTCAAATTTGCATTAAATTTATACGAAATGAGTTTTTAATTTGTATGTTGATGTACCATACGTTGTTCATTTCTCAATTGATTTATTAAGGAAAGAAAAATAGAGAATTAATTCTAAATCGACTCATGCGCATTGATTCATATTGTTTGAACTGAAAAACTTGAATATTGATGGGAACTGAATGATTTGGGTGGAGAAATTTTGAGTTTCATATTAAAAGCACCATCGCCGCTCTTCGGAGAAACTAAATTTTATGTGAGATTTGAATTTTGTGTGAGAAATTAACTGGGTAGCATAGATTCTTGTTGGAAATACTAATACAAAGTTGAATGTGGAGTTTGGAGGTGACTGAATTTAATTTGAAATCTGCTAAAACTTTGAATCTGCTCAAATTATGCTTTTTGATTCAACTGCGATTGTTGATGTAGTTTGACAATGTTGTTAAGAAATTGTTCAGTAAAAGTAGAGTAGAGCAATCAGAGAGATGAAAACAGGGATAAATTTTAGCGACAATTGCGTTCAAAGCCGTTGTCATATTGTAGCGTATCTTTTTTTTTTGTAACTGAAGTCCCGTTTGCTATGGCTTAAAATAGTACTACCTTTGTTCCAGTTTATGTGAACCTATTTCGTTTTTGGACCGTTCCAAAAACAATGACCTCTCTCTAAATTTGGTAATAATTTAGCTTAAACTTACAATTGTACCCTCAATGAGAAGCTTTTATAGCCACCCAATTACTCTGGACCCATTTTGGACTTGTTTAGGACCATAAATTCCAAAAGTATTCAATTTTTCTTAAACTATGTGCCCAATCAAACAGGTTCACATAAATTGAAACGGAGGGAGTAATACACAACTGGAAGGACTCTTATTAAAAGAGGAGCGGAGAGAAAATAGAAAAAAGATGTAACTAAATCCCCTAATTTAAGGCACTAATAATTGGAAAAAAAAGAGATATAACTAAACCCTCTAATTTAAGGCACTAATAATAGATTGTATATAATTTGTAAGTATCCTTGTTTAGGGGGGAGGAGGGGGGGATAATATATAAAATTAGGATAATTTTGATAAATAAGTTTTAAATATTATATAGGAAGGAAAAAATCCCAAATATCTATTACTACTTCTCCTTATATATTAGCATTCTTTTAGTTACGATTCAAGATCAATGCCAAAAAACAAAAAAATAATCAAAGTCATTTATGAGATATGTGATGTGCACGTGATTCAATCTATTTATATCATAGTGTCAGTCTTGTTAGATTAGAGGATTCAAGATCTATTAAGAAAAGAAAAAGAACAATCATGCCATTTATGGGACATAAGGGTGGTAAGTGGGTCGATCCGGGATCGGGATCGGCTCGGAACCGATATTCAAACGGGCCAAATGGGTTAAGTGGAACGGGTCCAGTAAGACCAGTATATGTGGGCCTGGACCGGTCTCGTGGGCCGGTTATTGGCTTTGGAACCGATAGGACCGGGACCGTTTTGCCGGGACCAGACCAGTCCCTTGGCGGGCCAAACGGTCCCAACGGTCAGTTTTGTTTTATTAAAAAAATGGCTATTTAGAAAATAGTCATTGGGCGGCCCAAAAATAGACGTTGGCTATTTAGAAAATAGCCATTTAAACCCCCCCAATTTTGTTTTAACCCAAAACCTTTTATAATTATACTTTTTTCCTATTTTCAACTATAAATACCCCCTCATTCTTTCATTTATCTTACAAAATCAATATCAATCTATCACAATATCTCTCTAATTTTCTCCTATACTTGCTACTATTGCTTACGTTATTCCAAAAAATAGTTCAAAAATATTGAGGTTGTTACAATTTGTGAAAAAGTTGTGAAGTTGGTAAATTGAAGTATCCAAGTCTTCAATGATAATCAATTTTCAACAAGTTATTCGTCAATTCGGTAAACTCGTTCCAACTGTTAAGTCTTAATATTATAGTTTTTGTTTGTTTTATTTATTTTCTATTACTTCATTAATTAAGATGGCTTCCTTAAAAAATTATTTTTTCAAAAATAAGAATAAGAAAAAAATGCAAGAGTGGCGAATCTAGTGGTATTGTTGTTTCTCCTTCCCTACCTCCGGCTCCCCGAACCAAACCCCATATCCGTCCTACACCTGCTATTCTTGATACCGATAATAGTTTATTACAATTTATCGATAGTCAATTTTACCATAATATTGCACCTGGTGAACAATTAGACCATGAATTAATGAATGCTCTTTATTCTAAGATGTTATTTCTAACTATTTAGTTTATATTGCAGAACTTGCAAATTTGTTTACTCATTTTTTAAATGGTGGGAAAATTTATAAACTTGCTATTGATTCTATGAGAAAAAAGTTTAAAAAATATTTTTTTCCTATTCCCCCTATTTATGGAGTGTTGCTGCTTTGTTAAATCCTTGTATGAAATTAGGAGGTCCTCAATTTTGGTATGAAACTGTTTATAATGGTTTAGCACCTGAAGATGCTGAGTTGGTTGAACTTCTGGAAGCAATAGCCTCAATTAGAATAAATACTCAAACTATTTATAATGCTTATCAAGTAGCATTAAATCATGCTAAACCAAATGTTCCAACTCCTTCTTCTTCTGATTCTCAGTCATCTAAAAGAACTGCGGAAGTAATAGCACTTAGTATTTGGGCCGGTTTTAGGGGTTCTCAAGGTTCTAGTAGTAATGATTTTTCACAACTAAATGAGCTTGAAGTTTATTTGTCGCAACAAATTGAGAAAGTGAATCCCGGCGACTCCTTTAATCTTTTGCAATGGTGGAAAGACAAAGAAAAATACTTTTCGGTTCTTTCAAGGATGGCCAGAGATATTTTAACTATTCAAGCTTTAACAGTGGCATCGTAGAGTGCTTTCAGTCAAGCAAGACTTCAACTCAGTGATTATAGAGTGTATGTGAGGTAGAGCTTGCGAAAATCGGTAATTTTCAGAGATTAGATCCGTTCGGAAAGAAAAAATTTTGTACTTGCTGAATCACAACCAGAGGAAGACGAAGATTACGAAGAACTACTAGCTAAATTTGCGGAGGATGCTGCTTCGCCCGACAATGGAAGCGGCAATGACCAAGCTACTTTTCCGCCACCACCAATGGAAATTCCTGCGAACCTTGAAGGATTTATGAAGTTTGTAAGAGATACCATGTAACTTGTATGAACAAAAATTAGTATGTATTATGTAACTTGTATTTTGGCACATCTTGATTAGTTTCTTTTTCTTCTCAATGGTGGTATTAGCACCTTGTTGTGCTCATTCCATAAGGGGGAGGAAGACTAAGAAAGATATTGCCAATGCTATAATAAACTTATAAGATATTGCTTTGAATATCTCTTTACAATATTTTTGTCTTTAAATTTTGAATTAAAAAGTTTAGTTCACAATTCTATAATAAAATATACAAGGCATTGCCTTAGATATGTTTTTTATATCTTTTTGTCTCTAATTTCAATTCTAATATTTTTTTTAAAAAAATAATATTTTAGTCGTTGGGCCCACTTAGCCCATTTAGTCCCCGAGCCCGACCCATTTAGCCCGGGAGCATGAGTTTGTGGACCCGGTTCTGGGCTGGTTCCTAGAAAAAGACAGTTTAGCCTGGGACCGTCTGGCCCGTTTAGTTAGGGACCGGGACCGTTTAGACCGGCCCACATGCCACCCCTAATGGGACATGTGATTGTCAGGTTAAATTGCATATTATCAATTTTCAAAACAGAAAAATTATTATTAAAAATAAAAATAAAATCAAGTCATTTATGAGACATGTGATTTGCACGTGACTCAATCTATTTATATCAGAGTGTTAGTCTTGTTAGATTAGAGGATTCAAGATCAATTAAGAATATCAAAAGAACAATCATGCCATTTATGGGACATGTGATTGTCAGGTTAAATTGCATATTATCAATTTTCAAAACAGAAAAATTATTATTAAAAATAAAAATAAAATCAAGTCATTTATGAGACATGTGATTTGCACGTGACTCAATCTATTTATATCAGAGTGTTAGTCTTGTTAGATTAGAGGATTCAAGATCAATTAAGAATATCAAAAGAACAATCATGCCATTTATGGGACATGTGATTGTCAGGTTAGATTGCATTTATCACTTTTCATAACAGAAAACTTATTACTACTTCACCTTATATGTCACGACCCAATTCTGATTTAGGATGTGATGGCGCCCATCATCGTTGCTAGGCAAGTCGATAATGAACAATTTAGTGGTTTTCATTTTTTTATAAGTTTTTAAAACAGCTAACTTTCCTTAAATTTAAAGAATTTAACAAATAACGGAATTTAAAGTGAATAAAACGAAAGCAGCTAAATGAAATCATAACCGTAGAAATACAACCAAAATATTACAAGTCTACTAGTGTGTGCCAAGATCCGGTGTTACAAGTATATGGGCTACTAGTAGAATATACAAAAGAATTCTAATCTACTGCCTGAAATGGAATAGATAGAACAAATAAACAAAAGGAAGACTCTGGCTGCTGCAGAACGGCTCGGAAGAGCAGCACACCGTATAGTCTCGTAGCGGGAATCAAATATGCGCACCGAACTGGTAACCAGATGTACCTGCCTCAGATCCTACACAATCAAGTGCAGAAGTATAGCGTGAGTACAATGTACCCAGTAAATATCCAGTCTAACCTCGAAGAAGTAGTGACGAGGGGTCGACTTTGACACTTACTATGGGCCAACAATGATATATCAAATTTTATACTAAGCATGGATTTCATGAACAATATTGAAAGCTCAAATATCAGGAAATGGTAAATTCTTCTTTTGCAAATATTAAATCCCAAGTTTAGTTTCATTATTTAACAGCTCGTATTTCAAGGCATTTTAAGCAATATAAATCATGAATAGTTCCAAAGATTTTCATGCGCATATTATGACGAGGTCGTACGGCCCGATCCAACTTAATATTTAAACTGTGCATTGCCGAGGGTCGAACGACACGAATCATAGATGTATTTATCTGCTATCGAGGCGTTCAGCCCGCTCCATAGATAGAAAATATTTCAAATAACACACAAATTCTCATTTATAGTCAAGTGTTCCATTCGCAACTTAAGTAAATGAGTTTACCTTTTTACAATTCTTTTTTCAACTTCCAATATGACTTAAGCAATGAACTCAACAAGCAGGAGTACAAACATTTCAAGTATGGCATGGTATGGGTCCTAGACTACCCGGACAGTAGCATAATTAGTAGCTACGTACGGACTCTCGTCACCTCGTACGTACGTAGCCCCCACACATAGGAGCACATATTAGTTATAATTTACCTATGGGGTTAATTCCCTCTAACAAGGTTAGAAAAGAGACTTACCTCGTCTCAAGGTCTACTTTCCGGTCTAAGATTTGTGCCCCAACCTCAATTTGGCGGCAAACAACTCAAAACTAGTCAAATGTTATATGAAATAATTAATACATGCTTAAAAATTCATACCCTAACTATCAAAAATGACTTCCCAAGCCTATTTCCAAAAAATCCTAAAACTCACCCACGGGCCCGGATTCCAAAAATGTTTGAAGAAAGTTGTTACCCATAACCTTATAAACTCAAATATATGATTTTCACTAAATTTCATAACAAATTTCGTGGTTAAATCTAATTTTATCAAAAATCTAGGTTTTCACTTAAACCCATAATTTTTCACTAATTTATATGTTATTAGCTACCCTTAATCTATGTATTTAACTCAAGATTGGTAGAAATCACTTACCTCCAAGTGCTAGGTGAAATCCCCTCCTTAAAATCTCTCAAATCGCCCAAGAGTGAAAGAGAAATGTGATAAAAATGGCCTAAGTCCCGTAATAAATGAACCCTCACTACCCAGCGATTTTCGCACTTGCGATGCCATAGCCGCATTTGCAGTCTCGCACCTACGGCAATTGCCTCACAGGTGCATTTTTCCCTCACCTGGCCTTACTCCGTATCTGCGGATAAAAGGGGCCGCTTCAGCGAGCCTAGCTGTACCTGTGACCACAGCTCTCGCACTTGCGGTCGGTCACGCAGGTGCGCCCAATCATCCGCATCTGCGTTTTCGGGGCTGCCCTCAATATTTTGCTTCTGTAGCTCGAGGCTCGCATCTACGAGCCCGGACCTATGGCTGTCCAAGCGCAGGTGCGATTATGATAGATCTGGGAGCTTTAGTTGTTTCTCTAAGCTCCCAACTTGGTCCGAGCCTCGTCCGATCGACACTCGGGGGGCTCGGGGACCCACCCGAACATACCAGTGAATTTGAAATCATAAAAGAGACTCGCTTGAAATCTCGAAATGCCCGAAACAACATTAAAACTAAGAATCGCACCCCAAAACTCATTGCATCAAACTTATAAACTTTAAGTTTTTTAATTTACTCCAAATACGCCGAAACGTACTTAAACTACCCGGATTGACACCAAATTTAGCGTGCAAGTCTTAAATGATATTACGGAATTATTCCCGGTCTTGAAAGTTCTGTTTGGAGCTCGATATCACCAAAACCCGCTCCAGACCAAATTGAAAGAACTTCTAAAACCTGCAAAAGAACCAACTTTCACTATTAGGCGCCAAAACGCTCACGGGTCATCCTAAATCCGATCCGGACATACGCCCAAGTCCGAAATTATCATACGTACCTATTGGAACCGTCAAATCTTGATTTCGGGGTCTTTTACTCAAAATATTTACCGAAGTCAAACTTGACCTTTTTAGCCAACCTTAAGGAACCAAGTGTTCCGATTTCAACCCGAACCCTTTCAAATCCCGAACTAACCATCACGCAAGTCATAAAATAGTAAAAGCACGTATGAAAGTCTTATTTAGGGGAACGGGGTTCTAGAAATAAAAACGACCGGTCGGGTCGTTACATTATATGTTAGAATTCTCTTATTTTAATTAATAATAGTAAAAATGGACCAGGCCATCTATGAGACACATGATTCGGCTGTGATTGAATCTATTTATATAAGTGATAATTTTGTAAGATTAGACTGGATTTATATCGCCTTTAATAACATAAAAGCTATTACTTCTTCACCTTATATATTAACATTTTCTTAATTACGATTCATGATCAATTGAGAATAGCTAAAAAATCAAATCATTATGGGACATGTGATTTGTACGTGACTCAATCTATTTATATATAAAGGATTTTAATAAGAAGAATGCAGTATATTGTATTCAATCTCAAGGCATGTATATATATACAAGTATAGATGCTGAAAGAATAATGTAAAATAAAAATTAAAGAATATTCTCTATACACTTGTCATGTTTTCATTACCTACTCCTATAACAACATAACTAATTTTATTCCTCTACTATGTATTCACATGTGTGGGCACGTGTAGAGAAGCTTCCATGCGTCTCATTTTTGTAAGCTTAGTGTGCCATATAGACGGCTCAGATAAGGAGCAACTAAGGGTCAAGATGCTTCCACGTGTCACATTATTTTGATGAAGTTAAAAGACCAAAACTATACACTACATAGACAAATCCTAAATCCCTAATGTTCTTGTCTGAAACCCTTCTCTTTCCCTTTCTTTCTTTCATCGATTAAAATCTTGATGCCTTCCTTCTTCTCTACATCCCCCCTCAAGTTGGAGGGGAGAAAATGGACCCCCAACTTATGTAAGAAAAGGTTATGCCAAGATCCCAATAATGGTTTGGTAAAAAGGTCGGTGAACTGCAGTTGCGATGGTATAAAAGAAAGGGTTATCAAACCGGAGAGGTACTGTTGGCGGACAAAGTGACAATCGAGCTCAACGTGCTTTGTTCGTTGGTGGAAGACATGATTGCGGGCGATGTGTATCACTGCTTGGCTGTCGGAGTGAATCGGAACAGGAAGAGAAGGTGGAGATAACATATCTACAAGAAGGCGTACCAACTAGGTAATTTATGCGCTAACTCATCTCATAAACCTATATTCTGCCTCTACAGATGAAAGTGAGATTGATGCCTATTTTTTCGATTTTCATGATATAGGAGCACCACCAAGCATGATGAAAACCCCACTTATGGACCTCTTAGAGTCTTTGCAAGCTGCCCAGTCAGCGTCACAAAATGCGATCAAATCAAAGGAGGGATCTAAAGATAGGAAGATTCCTTATGAAGGATCTGCAAATAAGTAGCGTAAAACATGCAAGCCAGCTGTGAAATGGGAAAGGCAGGGCCTTTGCATGAATTGACTGAGGCAAAGCACTGCAAAGGACAAGTTATGGCGGGTGTTTGTGAGGTAATTAAGCTTGCCTACCAAATGCCTGTAAAGATTGGGGTCTAAAAGAAGAGGCTCATCATCAGCATAGAGCTTGGAATAAGGATAAAGTGGTGAAGACACAGCCGAACAGAGTAATCAAATTCCTTCAAAAGGTCCAAGGTAAATTGTCTCTGACTAATAATGAACCCCTGTTTGAATTTCCATGCCTATGAAATAGTGAATGTCTCCTAAATATTTGACCTTGAATTCTGTATAGAGGAAATCTGTAATTTGATTGTTTCCTTCAATGTCATTGCATGTAAGCAAAATATCATCGACATACACTGTGATGATAAAAATTAAAAGCCCGGATTGCTTATAGAATAATGAATGGTCATTGAGGGAACTAGAATAACCTTTGTAGCTAAGTGCCCAGTAAGCCTCGCATACCACTGCCTAGAGGCTTGCTTTAAACTATATAATGATTTTCTCAATAGACACACTTTAGTAGGACCAGGAGGAGATAGGCCAGCAGGAAATCTCATGTAAGCTTCTTCTTGTAAGTTTCCATGTAAAAAGGCATTGTTCACATCAAGTTGTGAAACAGGCCAACCTTTCTTGACTGCTACTGTTAAGAGGCTCCTAATTGTGGTCATTTTTACCACAGGGGAAAAGGTCTTTGAATAGTCAATCCATTATCTTTGT
>AWOL01S0067214.1:39399-52310 GCA_000715115.1 Nicotiana otophora
CCCCCCCCGATCTGGCCTTCAGTCTTTCTACAGTACCATATGACTTATGTTTTACTTTGTAAATCCACTTGCATGGTAGAGCCTTCTTGCCTGGTGGCAACGCCACCACATCCCAAGTATGATTCAGCTCTAGAGCTGCAATTTCTGCCTGCATTGCCCTTCTCCAACCTACTTCCCTACCAGCTTCATGATAACTTGTTGGTTCTGAAATATTGGACACACTCTTTAAGACATTCTGATTATTTAGTGTTAGTGCTCCAAAAGAGAAAGCGGTAGGTTTAGATGACTGAGTAAAAACATGAGGAGTTAAGGTCAGTGAGAAATATATTGTTGCATATATAATCATTTAGGTATGTTGGTTTTTGACTAATCCTTTCAGATTTTCTGATTGGAGGTGGTGGAATAGGAAAAGTGGGAAGAGGAGATGAGATAGGTGAATTGAGCATGTTAGGTTCATAGGTTAATGGTGAACTAGGTGAGAAATGTGTGGTGAGTTGTTTAGACTAAAACTTGGTGTGATAATCCGATAGGTCATCTTATATTTTAAAACCTAATTCTGTGATTCGAAGCTTTAAAAATCATGTTTTATCCTTCCTCGATTTGTGTGCGCAGTCCGGGCAGCTTTCCGTAAAGCTTTTATGTTAAAAACTAAGAAAAATAAGATTTTTTGCCTAAAAACTTCATTTGAGTTGACGTCGGTCAATATTTTGAGAAAACAGACCCGGATTCATATTTTGACGGTCCAGGTTAGTCCATATCATGATTTGAGACTTGGGCATATGCCCGGAATCGAATTCGGAAGTACCTAGCCCGAGATATCTGACTTTGTTGAAATTTGAAAGCTAAAGGCTTAATGAATTTGAAATGTTTGACCCATAGTTGACTTTTTGGATATCGTGTCCTTATTTTAGTTTTGGAATCCGGTATAGGTCCAATACCATATTTATAACTTGTCTGTGAAATTTGGTGAGAAACAGAGTTGGTTTGACGTGATTCGGACGTCCGGTTTAGAAAATAGAAGTTTTAAAGTTTTCTTTAAAATGTCCTTTGATTTGGTGTCCATTCGTAGTTCTAAACGTTATTTTGCTGATTTGATCACACGAGCGAGTTCGTATGATATTTTAGGACTTGTGTGCATGTTTGGTTTGAAGCCCCGAGGGCTCGGGTGAGTTTCGGATATGCTACGGAGTGAATTTGGACTTAGAACATTTGCGGGTGTGTTTCAGTTTTTGTTGCAGGCCTCAGATCTCGCAATTGCGAGACAAATCCTCGCATTTGCGACCACTATTGAGTTCACATTTGTGATCTACTCATCGCATTTGCGAAAGTAGCTGGGGAGGCCAAAGTTTGCATTTCGAACAATGTTTCGCATTTGCGGTGGGATCTGGGAGGGAAATTCTTCGCATTTGCGATCAGCGAGTCGCATTTGCGATCTAGCCAGAGTTCGCATTTGCGAACTATTCTTCGCATTTGCGAAGAAAGTGGAGGTGTGATGGTTCTCGCATTTGCGAATAATGTTTCGCATTTGCGGGGCTCGCATTTGCGAACCCGAGGTCGCAAATGCAATATCTGCAGCTGAACAAAATATGACTTAGACGGGATTTTTGGTTCATTCTTCAAATTTTCAAAACCTAAAACCTTAGAGGCGATTTTTCCAAGACTCCTTCTTCCCTAAATCATTGGTAAGTGGTTCTAACCTATTTAATTTCAATCTTCCATTACATTTCACAAGTTTTCAACCTAAAATCTAAGGTTTTCATGGAGGAATTGGGGAGTTTTGGGAAGAAACTAGGGATTTGGTAAATTGGGGATTTAGACCTCAAATTGAGGTCGGATTCCAAAACAAATTACATAACCGAGCTCGGGGGTGAATGAGTAATCGGGATTTGGTCCGAATTTTAGGTTTGGACCAAGTGGGCCCGGGAGTTGACTTTTGTTGACTTTCTCAATAATGACCTAAATTGAATCTTTTGCAATCGTGGGTGATTCGTAAGGCTTATTTTAAATCATTTGATTGGTAATTTGTTAGATATTATTGGTTCGGAGGCTGGTTTGAAAGGTAAAGTTGTGGTTGAGCTTTGAGTGGTCTTTGGAGCGAGGTAGGTATTGTGTCTAACCTTGACTTGAGAGAATTGGGAACCCTAGGATTATTTGCTATGTGAATTTCATGTGAGTGGTGTATATGTGAGGTGACGAGTGCTTATGCGCCGCCGAATTATCTGTTTTTTTTTTCTATTTCCCCGTTCTTCTTATATTATCTCTTTCCCTGTCTTAGATGTTATATGCTCTAAATGTGTTTAAATGCCTAATTGCTACTTGTAGTCATTGTTTCCTCTTGTAATTGATATTAGTTATTTCCATAGTTTCATAATCTCCTACTATTTGCTCAAGTTGGTTTATCTATACTTTGTAGTTGTAAATTCTGGATTGGTCTCGCTGTGTAGTATTACTTATTCAGATTATCATATTGTACAAGGTTTCCTATTTGTTCAGTTTGGTGTCTTGGAATTTTAAAAGGGTTCTTCTATGATTTGAATTGTGAGTTTTACTATGCTTATTGAGTACATGATATTGATATTGTGGGATCGGGTTGCACGCCGCAACAGATGAAATAAGGGTGAAATGTTGAGGTGGAAAAAGGGTGAATTTGTACTATACGATGGGATCGGGTTGCACGTCACAACAGGTGGAATAAGGGTAGATTGACATGGTGAAAAAATGGTGAATTATGATATTGATATTGACATATGGTGGGATCGGGTTGCGCGCTGCAACATATATATATATATATAAAACTGTTGTTGATATAGTTACTGTGGAAAAAGGGTAAATCTGTACTATACGATGGGATCAGGTTGCACGCCGCAACAGGTGGAATAAGGGTAGATGGACATGGTGAAAAAAGGGTGAATTATGATATTGATATTGACATATGGTGGGATCGGGTTGCGCGCTGCAACATATATATATATATATATATATATAATTGTTGTTGATATAGTTACAGTGAAATAAGGGAGGAATTTTTGTTGTCTGGTGGGATCGGGTTGCGCGCCGCAACAACCTATATGTATCCATTTCTTGATCTGTGTTGGTTTTTTCCGGTATTTATATATGAATTATTAAAGATTGGTAATTCTGGACGACATTGGTTTATTCTTGAGGCTGTGGTTATTATTTTCAGTTGGCTATTTAATTTTGTCCAGTATTCCCATTTTCTATCATTATTATATACTGCGTTCAGGTTGTAGTGTAGGTGACCCTCATTAGCCTCGTCACTACTTCGTCAAGGGTAGGCTCGGCACTTACCAGTATATGGGGTCGGTTGTACTGATACTACACTCTACACACTGTGCAGATTTTGGAGACGGTCCCAGCGGCGGTTACTAGAGAGCTCAAATATGGGGACTTCAGGAGTTGCTTCAGGATGTATTACTAGAGTTTCTCAACTCCTGAAGTCCCCGTCTTTATTTGTTTTTAGGTGTTTTTTTTTCATTCAAACAACTTTGTGTTTATTTCAGACCCTTGTATGTATTACTCTAGTAGCTCGTGCACTTGTGACACCCGGGTTCAGGGATTTGTAGCAGGTGTTTTTACGATTTTAGCTTCCGCATTTATATTTGGATTATTGCAGTTAAATCAGTTCTTATTCATTAATTGAATTTAAATTGTTAAAAAGGATAAATTATTCTAACGTTGGCTTTCCTAGCAAGTGAAATGTTAGGCGTCATCACGGTCCCGACGGTGGGAATTTCGGGTCGTGATAAGTTGGTATCAGAGCACTAGGTTACATAGGTCTCACGAGTCACGAGCAAACTTGTAGAGTCTGGAGGATCGATTCGGAGACGTATGTACTTATCTTCCGGAGGCTATGGAGTTAGAAACAGTTTCACTTCTATTCTTCTCTGTCGTGCAATTTTATTCTATCATTGCTAATTGGACCCTTCTATTATGTTCTCTCGCTGATGGTGAGAATGTGTACCGCAGCTTCAGCTGAGCAGCAAACAGAGCCCCCAGTAGCAGCTCCTACGAGGGGCAGAGGTCGAGGCCAAGGTCGTGCTAGAGGTCGAGGCCAAGGTCGTGCTAGAGGCCGAGGCAGGGGTAGAGCTCAGCCCAGAGCTCGAGCAGCAGCACCAGTGGTGGAGCCTCATGTAGAGTTTGATAAGGAGATTCCAGCCCAGGCTATGTCTGTCGGACCAGCTCAGGTCCCGGAGGGGTTCATTGCCACCCCAGTGCTTCAGGATACTTTGGTCCATTTGGTGGGATTTATGGAGAGTGTGGCCCAAACTAGCGTATTCTCCATGGAACCAGCCGTCTCTCAGGCTGGAGGAGGAGCACAAACTCCTACTACTCACACTCCGGAGCAGATGGCTCCCTAGTATCAGACTCCAGCAGCTCATCCAGTTGGAGTAGTTTAGCCGGTTGTTGCGACACATGCCGGTGATGGGTCAGTTATGTCTTACGAGGCTTTATAGAGATTGGATAGGTTTACCAAGCTCTTCCCAGTTCACTTTAGTGGTGCTCCTTCAGAGGATCCCCAGGAGTATCTTGACCGTTGTCATGAGGTGCTACGGAACATGGGTATAGTGGAGACCAATGGGGTCGATTTTGCTGCATTTCAGATGTTAGGTTCCGCCAATAAATGGTGGAGAGATTATTTGTTGACCAGATCAGCTGGATCGCCTGCTCTTACTTGGGACCAGTTCTCTCAGCTCTTTCTAGAGAAGTTTTTTCCCATCACATTGAGAGAGGAGAATCGTCGTCAATTCGAGCGTCTCCAGTAGGGCAGTATGATTGTTACTCAGTATAAGACCCATTTTGAAGATTTGGCCCGTCATGCTCTTCTTCTGCTTCCCACTAATAGAGAAAGGGTGAGGAGGTATATTGACAGACTTGCTCAGCCTATCAGATTGCAGATGGCTAAGGAGACTGAGAGTGAGATTTCTTTTCAGGCGGCTGCCAATGTCGCCAGGCGAGTCGAGATGGTTCTTTCATAGGGAGGTCAGGGGTTTGACAAGAGGCCTCGTCATTCCGATGGGTTCAACGGTGCCTCATCTGGAGGCAGGGGTACTTTTGGTAGAGGCCATCCTCGTAGGCCATTTCATTCAGTGCTCCAGGCATCCCACAATGCTTCAGGGAGTCGTGGTCCTTATGTGCCTCATTCTGGACAGCCAGCTTACAGTGCACCACCAGCTCCTACAAGTGCACCCCCTATTTAGAGTTACTACCGTGGTCATCCAGCTTGTTCGGGTCAGTCTTAGTTTCTACTGCCACAGTACCAGGATGGATGTTTCAAGTGTGGTAGTTATAGGCATATTAGGAGGACCTGTCCGAGATTATTGGGCGTCACGCCACAGCATCAGGGTTCTCATGCCATAGTTCCGGCACCAGTTGCTGCACCACCTGCTCAGCTAGCCAGAGGCAGGGGTCAGGCAGCCAGAGGTAGAGGCCAGACTGTTAGAGGTGGAGGTTAAGCTGTTAGAGGTGGAGGTCAGGCCGTTAGAAGTAGAGGCCAACTAGCTAGAGGCCATCCTCGGGACGTGGTTTAGGGTAGTAGGGCCCAGCCCGATGTTATGCTTTTCCAGCCAGGCCTGAGGCTGAATCATCTGACGCCGTTATCATAGGTACTGTTTCAGTTTGTAGTAGAGATGCTTCAGTTCTATTTGATCCGGGTTCTACTTACTCCTATGTTTCATCCTATTTTGCTTCATATTTCGTTGTGCCCCGTGATTCTTTGAGTGCTTCTATGTATGTATCCACACCTGTGGGGTATGCCATTATTGTAGATCGTGTTTATCGTTCGTGTGTAGTCACCATTGGGAGTCTTGAGACTGGTGTAGATATTCTACCTTTTGATATGGTTGATTTTAATGTTACCTTGGGTATGGATTGGCAGTCACCTTATCATGTTATATTAGATTGTCATGCCAAGACGGTGACCTTAGCCTTGCCGGGGTTTCCTTGATTATAGTGGAGGGGGACTCCTGGCCATTCTACCAGCAGGGTTATCTCTTATGTGAAGGCTCGGCATATGGTCGAGAAGGGGTGTCTAGCTTATTTGGCTTATGTCTGCGATTCTAGTGCGGAGGTCCCTTCCATGGATTCAATGCCAGTTGTTCGTGAGTTTCCAGAGGTATTTCCTGCAGACCTGTCGGAGATTCCACCCGATAAGGATATTGATTTCTGTATTAACTTGGCTCTGGTCACTCAGCCCATCTCTATTTTGCCATACCGTATGGCCCCGCAATAGTTGAAAGAATTGCTTCATAAGGGCTTCATTAGACCTAATGTCTCTCCCTGGGGTGCTCCTGTGTTGTTCGTAAAAAAGAAAGATGGATCGATGAGGATGTGCATAGATTACCGGTAGTTGAACAAAGTCACCATCAAGAACAAGTATCCATTGCCGAGGATTGATGACTTATTTGATCAGCTTCAGTCTGCCAAGGTGTTTTCGAAAAGTGATTTGAGATCTGGCTACCATTAGTTGAGGATTAGGGCATCAAATGTCCCTAAGACAGCTTTTCGGACTCGGTACAAGCATTATGAGTTTTTGGTGATGTCCTTTGGGTTGACAAATGCCCCAGCACCATTCATAGATTTGATGAACCAAGTGTTCAAGCCTTATTTAGACTCCTTTGTGATCATGTTTATTGATGATATCTTGATCTACTCCCGCAGTTGAGAGGACCATGAGCAGCATCTCAGGATTGTACTTCAGACTCTGAGAGCCAGCCAGTTGTATGCTAATTTTTCAAAGTGCGAGTTTTGGTTGAATTCAATCGCCTTCTTGGGGCACATTGTATCAGCAGAGGGCATTCAGGTAGATCCTAAGAAGATTAAGGCAGTTCAGAACTGGCCTAGACCCACTTCAGCTACGGAGATCTGGAGTTTCCTGGGTTTGGCGGGCTATTATCGTCGATTTATGAAGGGGTTTTCATCTATAGAAGCCCTGTTGACTAGGTTGACCTAAAAGGGTGCCCCGTTCAGATGGTCAAGAGTGTGAGGTGAGCTTTCAGAAGCTCAAGACAGCTTTAACTACAGCATCGGTGTTAGTGTTGGCCACGGGTTCAGGATCGTATACGGTATATTATAATGTGTCCCGTGTTGGGCTCGGTGCAGTATTGATATAGGAGGGTAGGGTGATTGTGTATGTGTCGCGGTAGTTGAAGGTTCATGAGAAGAATTACCATGTCCATGACTTAGAGTTGGCAGCCATTGTTCATGCGTTGAAGATTTGGAGGCACTATCTTTACGGCGTGTCGTGTGAGGTCTTCACGGATCATCGGAGCCTTCAATATTTGTTCAAGCAAAAGGGTCTCAATTTGAGGCATAGGATATGGTTGGAGCTATTGAAAGACTATGATATCACTATCTTGTATCATCCTGGAAAGGCCAATATGGTGGCCGACGCCTTGAGTAGAAAGGCAACGAGTATGGGCAGCCTTGCGTTCATTTTAGTCAGTGAGAAGCCGCTTGCATCAGATGCTCAGACTTTAGCCAACCAGTTTGTGAGGTTGGATATTTCAGAGCCCAGCCGTGTTCTAGCTTATACAGTCACTCGGTCTTCTTTGTTTGAGCGCATCAGAGATAGGCAGTATGACGACCCTCATTTGTTGGTCGTTAGCGACACAATGCGGCACGGTGGTGCCAAGCAAGTTGCTGTTGGAGATGACAGAGTTTTGAGGATGTAGGGTCATGTTTGTGTGCCTAATATGGATGGAATTCATGAGTTGATTCTTGAGGAGGCCCACAGTTCCCGGTATTATATTCACCCAGGCGTTGCCAAGATATATCAGGACTTGCGGCAACATTATTGGTGGAGGAGGATAAGGAAGGATATAGTTGTTTATGTAGCTCGATGTCTAAATTGTCAGCAAGTAAAGTATGAGCATCAAAAACCTGGTGGTTTGCTTCAAAAGATAGAGATTCCTGAGTGGAAGTGGGAGCGTATCACTATGGATTTCGTTGTTGGACTCCCACGGACTCAGAGGAAGTTCAATGTCATTTGGGTCATTGTGGACAGGCTGACTAAGTCAGCGCATTTCATTCTTGTGGCAACTACCTATTCTTCGGGGCGGTTGGAAGAGATTTACATCCGCGAGATCGTCCGTCTTTACGGTGTGCCCGTGTCTATCATTTTTAATCGAGATACGCAGTTCACCTCGCACTTCTGGAGGGTAGTACAGCGTAAGTTGGGCACACGCATTGAGTTGAGCACAACGTTTCATCCTCAAACAGACGGACAGTCCGAGCGCACTATTCAGATATTGGAGGATATGCTCCGCACATGTGTTATAGACTTCGGAGGATCGTGGGATCAGTTCTTGTCCCTTGCTGAGTTCGCCTACAACAACAGCTACCAGTCGAGCATTCAGGTGGCTCCCTATGAGGCATTATATGGTAGACGGTGTCGATAACCGGTTGGATGGTTTGAGCTGGAGGAGGCTCGGTTATTGGGTACAAATTTGGTGCAGGATGCCTTGGATAAGGACAAGATTATTCAGGATAGACTTCGCACAACTCAGTCCAGGCAGAAGAGTTATGCCGACCTAGAGTTTGTGATGTTGCATTCATGGTCGGGGATAGAGTATTGATCCGGGTGTTACCCGTGAAGGGTGTAATGAGGTTCGAAAAGAAGGGCAAGTTAATCCCTAGGTATATCAGGCCCTTTGAGATTCTGAAGAGAGTGGGAGAGGTGGCTTACAGGCTTGCGTTGCCACCGGAGTTATCATCAGTTCATCAGGTGTTCCATGTGTCCATGCTTCGAAAGTATCACGGCGATCCGTCAGATTTGTTAGATTTCATCTCTGTCCAGTTGGACAAGGATTTGACTTATGAGGAGGATTCGGTGGCTATTCTAGCCCGGCGGGTTCGTTAGTTGAGGTCGAAGAGTTATCCTTCAGTCCGAGTGCAGTGGAGAAGTCAGCCCGTTGAGAAAGCTACTTGGGAGTCCGAGTCGGACATGCGGAGTAGATATCCCCACATTTTCACCAGTTCAGGTACTTTTCTATGTCCGTTCGAGGACGAACGGTTATTTTAAAGGTGGAGAATGTGATGACCCGATAGGTCATCTTATGTTTTAAAACCTAATTCTGTGATTTAAAGCCTTAAAAATCATGTTTTAGCCTTCTTCGATATACGTGCGCAGTCCAGGCGTCTTCCCAGAATGCTTTTTTGTTAAAAGCTGTAAAACATAAACATCTTTGCCTAAAACCTTCATTTGAGTTGACTTCAGTCAACAGTTTGAGCAAACTAATCCGGATTCATATTTTGATAGTCCCGGTGGGTCCGTATCGTGATTGTGGACTTAGGCGTATGCCCGGAATCGAATTCGGAAGTCCCTAACCCGAGACATCGGACTTTGTTGAAATTAGAAAGCTAAAGGCTTAATGAATTTGAAATATTTGATCCATAGTTGACTTTTTGGATATCGGGTCCGTATTTTGGTTCTGGGACCCGGTATAGATCCAATACCATATTTATGACTTGTCTGTGAAATTTGGTGAGCAACAGAGTTGGTTTGACGTGATTCAGACGTCCGATTAAGAAAATATAAGTTTTAAAGTTTTCTTAAAGATTTCCTTTGATTTGGTATCTGATTCGTAGTTCTAGGCGTTATTTCGGTAATTTTATCACGCGAGCGAGTTCGTATGATATTTTAGGACTTGTGTGCATGTTTGGTTTGGAGCCCCAAGGGCTCGGGTGAGTTTCGGATAGGCTACGGAGTGATTTTGGACTTAGAACATTTCCTCGTGTGTTTTAGTGTTTGTTGCAGGCCTCAAATCTCGCAATTTCGAGATCAATCCTCGCATTTGCGACCACTGTTGAGTTTGCATTTATGATCTACTCATCGCACTTGCGAAGAGTAGCTGGGGAGGCCAGAGTTCGCATTTGCGAACAATGTTTCGCATTTGCGATGGAAGCCGGGAGGGGGATTCTTCGCATTTGCGAAGAAAGTAGAGGTGTGATGGTTCTTACAATTTGCGATGAATTCTTCGCATTTGCGGGGATCGCATTTGCGAACCCCAAGTCGCAAATGCGACATTTGCAGCTGAACAAAATATGATTTAGACGGGATTTTTGGTTCATTCTTCAAATTTTCAAAACCTAAACCTTATAGGCGATTTTACCAAGACTCCTTATGATGATCCAAAAATGTCATTTTTAAATTTAATAATTAATTTTGTATTCTAAGACCTCGAAAAGCACTATTTATCATTCCTCAACTTGCGTGCGCAGTCCGTAAAATTTTTCAAAAAGTTTTCAGGTGAAAAATGAATTAAAATGTGAATTAGAGCTTTAAAACTCAACTGAGTTGACTTTGGTCAACATTCTGAGCAAACGGACTCGGATCAGTGTTTTGATAGTGTTGGTAGGTCCGTATCGTGATTTGGGATGTAGGCGTATGCCCGAAATCAAATTTCGAGGTCCCTAGCCCGAGATATAGAATTTTGATGAAAAATTAAAAGTTTAAGTTCAAATAGTGACCGGATGTCAAATTATGTGCAAAAGACCCCGGAATAGAATTTTGATGATTCCAACAGCTCCGTATGGTATTTTGGACTTAGGAGCATGATCAGAATTTTATTTGAAAGTCCGTAGTGGAATTAGGCTTGAACTGCCAAAAGTTGAATTTTTGGGAAGTTTGACCGGGGGTTGACTTTTTGATATTGAGGTCGGAATCAGATTCTGGAAATTGAAATAGGTCTGTTATGTCAATTATGACTTGTGTGCAAAATTTGAAGTCATTCCGAATTGATTTGATGTGTTTCGGCACAAGATATAGAATTTGAAAGTTCAAAGTTCATAGATTTTGATTTGAGGTGCGATTCGTCGCTTTGATGTTGTTTGATGTGGTTTGAAGCCTTGACTAAGTTCGTATTGTATTTTGGGACATGTTGAAATAATTGGTTAAGGTCCCGAGGGTCACAGGTGGATTTCGGAAGGTAAACGGAATGGATTTCGGAAGGTAAACGGAATGGATTTCGGACAAAGATGGTTGCTGGAAATTTGCAGATATTTCTGGTGCGTGAAGCCAACTTTGGAAGCTTATATCTCACAATTCATAAGGAATCAGAACAATTTCGCAACATGAAAGTTGTAGTCGTTTGATTATAGTTTCCAGAAAGTTAAACCATTCATTATTTGGACATTTGTGCAGAACGTTATGACGGATTGAATGAAGGCTGGTAGAAAAGTTTCGCCAGAAATTTCTGATGCGTGGAGCCAACTTTGGAAGCTTATATCTCGCAATTCATAAGGAATCGGACAATTTATAAAACATGAAAGTTGTAGTCGTTTGATTCTAGTTTCCATAAAGTTAAACCATTTATCATTTGAACATTTGTACATAAAGTTATGGTCGATTGAAGGAAGGCTGGTGGAGCAGTTTCTGGTGGACTTTTA
Organism: Nicotiana otophora; assembly: GCA_000715115.1. Taxonomy (NCBI): domain Eukaryota; kingdom Viridiplantae; phylum Streptophyta; class Magnoliopsida; order Solanales; family Solanaceae; genus Nicotiana; species Nicotiana otophora. The sequence goes on from AWOL01S0067214.1 coordinate 50,806, forward strand.
GTGACGAAAAATGGACTTTTAGTGACGGATTGGCAGAAACTTAAGGACCAAAAATGGTCATTTCATTCATTTCATTTTTGGATTTTTGGAGCACGGTTCTTGGGCGATTTTCACGGGAAAACATTGGGGTAAGTGTTCCTTATCCTATATTGATTATATTTCATGATTCCATACTCATTTACATCATGAATCCGTGAATTTATGGAAGAAAAATCAAGATTTTTGCAAAACCTTCCAAAAACGAAAATTTAAGATTTGGAGGTCGATTTTTTATCAGAATTTGGTAAAATTGGTATGGGTGGACTTGTAATTGATTGGGTTGTCAGATTTTTTAAGTTTCGCCGGATTCCGAGATGTGTGCCCCACGGACAAATTTTGAGCTAATTTCGAATTTTATTGAAAATATAATATTTTCTTATGAAATTGATTACTATAATTTTTGTTGATTGTATCGAATTAATTATGATTAGATACGAGTCGATCGGAGTCGAAAAAGCGAGAAAAGAGCATAATACTTGGTTAAATTGGAGCAAGTCGAGGTAAGTGACTTGTCTAACTTGGTGTGGGGGAAATTCCCCTAGGATTGATAATTGTAATGTGTGAAAAGTCGTGTACACGAGGTGACGAGTGTGTACACTGGCTTAATGTGAAAGATTATGTTTTAAATTATGTAGATCATTATTGCGGATTAATTAAATTATTTTATTGTGTTATATTCTTCATTATTGATTAATGTTTATATTTTAAATTTGTTTGACCTTTTCCTGCTAATTGTTTTTCTTGTTTAGTTGGAACTTGGTTTCTTTTATTCTGTGCATTATTTGAAGATTGATTTTCTTTAAATTAAATATTATTAATATGAAGTATTTGACATTTTTAAACTTGATATTGAAGCAACGTATTAAAGATTTTGAAATATTATTGTTGAATTATTTTGACATGAGTCGTGAGCTCTTTATTGTAAAAATGTATTATTGTTGAATAATTTTGACATGAGCCGTAAGCTCTTTATTGTAGATAAATATTATTGATGATTTATTTTGGCATGAGCCGTGAGCTCTTTATTGTAAAAATGTATTATTGTTGAATAATTTTGACATGAGCCGTAAGCTCTTTATTGTAGATAAATATTATTGATGATTTATTTTGGCATGAGCCGTGAGCTCTTTATTGTAAAAATGTATTATTGTTGAATAATTTTGACATGAGCCGTAAGCTCTTTATTGTAGATAAATATTATTGATGATTTATTTTGGCATGAGCCGTGAGCTCTTTATTGTGGAAAAATACTGTTGTTGAATTATTTTGGCAAGTTAAACTATTTGAGCACTTGAGGTGCAAATTGTGATATATTATGATATTGATACGCATGCGGTGGTATAAAGTATGGGTGTTGAAACGCATGCGGTGAGATAAGGGTGGCCTGATACGCGTGGCTAATATGGGTGACTACTAGAAGTCATGCGGTGTGATAAGGGTGGCTAAAACGCGGGATGCTATTTCGG
>AWOL01S0067215.1:5482-20448 GCA_000715115.1 Nicotiana otophora
ACTGTTATTTCATGCTTCTCCCATCCCTATTCCCATATATGCTTTATTACATTCTTGCATATATTCCACGAACTAAACTGACTCCTTCCTTTTGTCTTTCCTTTCTATATTTCCTATGTTTACCTTACTATTGTATTTACTGCTTTTACATATTTATCATGCAAATACTTGAAAACGTGTTATTATCTCTGCATAAAGCAATGCTACACATCATACTCCACTCGTGCCAATTATCAACATAGTGGCTCTTGATGAGTGTCCGCGCTCTTCCAAAATTACCCTTTTTGTTTTAAATCGGAAAGGCTTATTTGCGGTAGACTAGTCAATCAACGGTGCAATCGACAGTCCCGTGCCTTTCCCTCTCAAGTTGTCCACTTGGGAGTACTAGTCTAGGCCATTCAAGAAACCTTACTCCAACTTGAAATGTACATGCATCATACTAAACCTAGTACGTGTTGAAGCGTTATTAATGTAATAACCCGCTAAGATGAACCTCGTCCAAAGTCCGACGAGATTTTCACAATTCCAATGGACGCTATCATACTATGTGCATTACTTGGAGAAAATATGCCAACGTGTTGTTCATTATTCGCGTAAACATTTTTGGCATTAATGAAATGACGCAAATGTTGGCATCAATTTTCTCCAAGTCTAAGTGTCGCTTAGGCCTACCTCGGGCACAATGAGGTCCCCAAATTAGGACGTGAATTATTGCGTGACTTTGTGAAAGATGTTTTAATATCGCAAACACTCTTTTAACATTCCTTACCAACTTGGTTACCTTTTACTTTTTCTTTCTTTTGATTAATTCCATTCCCAAAGGTTGGTTCGTGCATACTGGCATCTTCTCAAGAACTGGACCGTTGCACCATCTCGGGCCCGTCGAGTTCCTGGGTACCCTGGCAAATTAGCATGAATTACTTTAAAAAATAGTTTTGAGCATTTGAGACATTTTTCAGTATTCCATTTTGAAATAATTGCTCGAGCCATCGAGCCGCACTTGTTGACATTTTAAAGATTGTTTTTAATGCATTACTGCTTTTGGTATTTATTATTATTTTTACATTTTTCTTTTCGGTATTATCATTACCTATCCCGATGAACCTACAATATTGACATGTAATGAGGCAACGAGACATAAGGATAATGATTCAGAGGATCTGGAAGATGACATAATACCTGAGGAAATTGTGAGAGAAGTGGAAAAGTTTAAAAACAAGCCTAAGTCTAATTTAGACGAGAATGAGATAGTTAACTTAGGGGACTCTGAAGCGGTCAAGGAAACACGTATAAGCATTCACTTATCACCATCAGATAAGGAAAAGTATGTCCGATTCCTAAAAGAGTATGAAGATATAGTTGCATGGTCCTATGATGATATGACTGATTTGAGCACATCCATAGTAGCTCACAAGCTACCTACCTACAGAAGCTTAGAAATTTAAGCCAGATATGAGTTTGAAGATAAAAGAGGAGGTCACCAAGCAAATCAAAGCCAAGGTTCTCAGAGTGGTTGAATATCCGACATGGTTGGCCAACATTGTGCCGGTTCCAAAGAAAGATGGGAAAGTCAGAGTGTGTGTTGATTACCGAGATTTAAACAGGGCGAGTCCCAAAGATGATTTCCCATTGCCTAATATACACATACTTATCAATAATTGTGCCGAGCATGAACTCCAGTCCTTTGTGGATTACTTCGCGGGGTATCATTAGATCTGGATGGATTAAGAGGAAGCCGAAAAGACATCCTTTATCACACCATGGGGAATGTACTGCTATTAAATGATGTTGTTTGGTTTGAAGAATGCTGGAGCCACTTACATGAAATCCATGAAAACCATTTTTCACGACATGGTACACAAGGAAATAGAGGTGTACGTGGATGATGTCATCATCAAATCCAGAAGAAGCACATATCATATAGCAGACTTGAGGAAATTATTTGATCGGCTTTGAAGGTACAATCTGAAACTGAATCCTGCAAAGTGTGCCTTCGGAGTCCTGCCGGAAAATTGCTAGGATTCATTGTCAGTCGTCGAGGGATTGAATTAGACCCGTCAAAGTCAAATCTATCCAGTACTTGCCACCTCCGAAGAATAAGAAAGATGTGATAGGCTTCTTAGGGCGTCTCAACTACATCATCCATTTCATAGCACAATCAATCGTGATCTGTGAGCCGCTATTCAAAACACTGAAGAAAGATGCTGCAACAAGATGGACTGAAGAATGTCGGAAAGCCTTCGACAAAATCAAGGAGTATTTGTCTAAACCACATGGTCTGGTCCCACCAGAACCAGGAAGACATTTGCTGCTTTATTTGTACGTACTAGATGGGGCTTTTGGTTGCGTTCTGGGACATCATGATGAGACTGGAAGAAAGGAGCAGGCAATATATTATCTGAGTAAGAAATGCATACCTTATGAAGTTCGGTACTCTTTGTTGGAGCGCACCTGCTGCGCGTTGACATGGATAGGTCAAACGTTGAGGCATTATTTTTGTGCATACACCTCATATCTCATATCAAGGACGGATCCGCTGAAAAACATCTTCCAAAAACCCATGCCTACGGGAAAGGTAGCAAAATGACAGATATTTCTGAGTGAATTCAACATAATCTATGTAACTCAGAAGGCGGTCAAAGGGAAAGCGTTGTTAGATCATTTGGTAGAAAATCCTGTAGACGGAGAATACGAACCAGTGAAAACATATTTTCCCGACGAAGAGGTATCATTCATAGGAGAAGATATTACCGAAGCATATGATAGTTGGATAATGTTTTTTGACGGAGCTGCAAACTTCAAAAGAGTGGGTATCAGAGATGTCTTAGTATCAGAAATTGGCCAACACTATCAGGTATCTGCAAAACTCAGGTTCCATGTACCAACAATATGGCAAAATATGAGGCTTGCATCTTGGGACTCAGGTTGGCTATTTACATAAATGCTCAGGAGTTGCTGGTGATTGGAGATTTCGATCTTTTGGTGCATCAAATTTTAGGAGAATGGGCTACCAAGAACACCGAAATATTACCATATCTATACTGTGTACAAGAAGCTGAGCTCAGCGACGCATAATGGATACAGAGCCTCTATGAACAACTGGCTCTCATTGATGGAAAAAGAATGAATGTGGTATATCACGGTCAACTCTACCAGAACAGAATGGCAAGAGCTTTCAACAAAAAGGTCAGACCAAGGCAATTCACACCGGGGCAATTGGTGCTAAAGTGAATCTTCCCACATCAGGATAAAACCAAAGGGATGTTTTCATCCAATTGACAAGGTTCTTACATGGTTCATCGAGTACTAGCAGGAGGAGCACTCATACTTGCAGAAATGGACGGAGAGATTTGGCCAAAACCTATCAACTTAGATGCAACCAAGAGATATTATGTTTAAGATTGTTTACATTTCTTCATTTGATATAACTGAACTATGCTTGACTTGATTCCCGTTTAAGAGGGGATACGTAGGCAGCCCTATGGGTTCGGTCACATCTGAATAAAATCATCATTTTCCCCACGATCAGAAATTAGGGCAAAATCGCAAGTTCAGCCAACTTCGTCATATGCGAAACAACCAAAAGTATTATCAGAAGTATGCATTTAAACTGGGGTAGAATTTATAGGGGAGGCAAGGAGGTCGCAATGTCTCTATAATGTGTCACAGTCACCAGTTCATCTAAATTATTTGATGTCGCATACTACTAGATTTCAAATAACTATATTTATCAAATGCATTGCATATTTTTCAAATATTTTGTTTCTATGACATGCAGATATTTCCTAGGGTAAATCAAATAGGATCCAAAGACAGGAGCATAGGTCGAGCAAGAAGACAAAAGCACAAACCTCCCTCCCTCCCTCCCACAAAACTCACGATTTTTATTTGGATGTGGGCACGATAAAACAATATTATCCGCAGATACATCAAGTCACTACCTTCATGACGACAAATTACCTAGCGCAGACACCTCCAGTTAAGAAATACTTTACTTTCTCACTGCCTTCTCATCATTTCCATGAGGTTAAGCTCTACCTCCCTAATTGCATAAGGCTAAGCATTGCCTTTCCCTGCATGAGACTAAGAATTGTCTCCTCTTCTTGTATGAGGCTAAACATTGCCTCCCTAATTGCATAAGGCTAAGCACTGCCTTTCCTTGCATGAGGCAGAGAACTGCTTCCCTAATTGCATAAGGCTAAGCATTGCCTTTCCCTGCATGAGACTAAGCGTTGTCTCCTCTTCTTGCATGAGGATAATCATTGCCTCCCTAATTGCATTAGGCTAAATACTGCCTTTCCTGCATGAGACTAAGCATTGTCTCCTCTTCTTGCATAAGGCTAAGAAATGCCTTTCCTGCATGAGACTAAGCATTGTCTCCTCTACTTGCATGATACTAAGCATTGTCTCCTCTTCTTGCATAAGACTAAGCATTGCCTTTACTGCATGAGACTAAGCATTGTCTCCTCTTCTTGCATGAGGCTAAGCATTGCCTCCTTAATTGAATAAGGCTAAGCACTGCCTTTCCTGCATGAGACTAAGCATTGTCTCCTCTTCTTGCATGAGACTAAGCGTTGTCTCCTCTTCTTGCATAAGGCTAAGCACTGTCTCCTCTTCTTGCATGAGGCTAAGCATTGCCTCCCTAATTGCATAAGGCTAAGCACTGCCTTTCCCTGCATGAGACTAAGCATTGTCTCATCTTCTTGCATGAGACTAAGCATTGCCTCCCTAATTGCATAAGACCAAGTATTGCCTTTTCCCGCACGAGACTAAGCATTGGTCCCCCCTTTTGGCATAAGGCTAAGCATTGACTTTTCCTTGTATAATATTAAATACTATCTCCACTATGCTACTTAAGACCTAGCGCTATCTCTTTGTTCACCTAGGGCTAAGCGTTGCCCTCATCTCACACAAGACTAAGCCTTGTCTTATCTCGACCTCGCATATGACCAAACATCATATGTTTGCATTTCATGTGCTGAAACATCGCCATTTTTTCCAAAGGCATCATAGTCCGAAGGCATCATCCTCATAGCCCGAGGATACCATTTCATGGCCTGCGAATCCTTTATCATACGCTTCATGGCCCAGGACGTCATGGTCTAAGGATATCATCCTCACCGTCCAANCTAAGAATTGTCTCCTCTTCTTGTATGAGGCTAAACATTGCCTCCCTAATTGCATAAGGCTAAGCATTGCCTTTCCCTGCATGAGACTAAGAATTGTCTCCTCTTCTTGTATGAGGCTAAACATTGCCTCCCTAATTGCATAAGGCTAAGCATTGCCTTTCCCTGCATGAGACTAAGAATTGTCTCCTCTTCTTGTATGAGGCTAAACATTGCCTCCCTAATTGCATAAGGCTAAGCACTGCCTTTCCTTGCATGAGGCAGAGAACTGCTTCCCTAATTGCATAAGGCTAAGCATTGCCTTTCCCTGCATGAGACTAAGCGCTGTCTCCTCTTCTTGCATGAGGCTAACCATTGCCTCCCTAATTGCATTAGGCTAAACACTGCTTTTCCTGCATGAGACTAAGCATTGTCTCCTCTTCTTGCATAAGGCTAAGCAATGCCTTTCCTGCATGAGACTAAGCATTGTCTCCTGTACTTGTATGATACTAAGCATTGTCTCCTCTTCTTGCATAAGACTAAGCATTGCCTTTACTGCATGAGACTAAGCATTGTCTCCTCTTCTTGCATGAGGCTAAGCATTGCCTCCCTAATTGCATAAGGCTAAGCACTGCCTTTCCTGCATGAGACTAAGCATTGTCTCCTCTTCTTGCATGAGACTCAGCATTGTCTCCTCTTCTTGCATAAGGCTAAGCACTGTCTCCTCTTCTTGCATGAGGCTAAGCATTGCCTCCCTAATTGCATAAGGCTAAGCACTGCCTTTCCCTGCATGAGACTAAACATTGTCTCATCTTCTTGCATGAGGCTAAGCATTGCCTCCCTAATTTCATAAGGCCAAGTATTGCCTTTTCCCGCACGAGACTAAGCATTGGTCCCCCCTTTTGGCATAAGTCTAAGCATTGACTTTTCCTTGTATAATATTAAATACTATCTCCACTACGCTACTTAAGACCTAGCGCTATCTCTTTGTTCACCTAGGGCTAAGCGCTGCCCTCATCTCACACAAGACTAAGCCTTGTCTTATCTCGACCTCGCATATGACCAAACATCATATGTTTGCATTTCATGTGCTGAAACATCGCCATTTTTTCCAAAGGCATCATAGTCCGAAGGCATCATCCTCATAGCCCAAGGATACCATTTCATGGCCTGCAAATCCCTTATCATACGCTTCATGGCCCAGGACGTCATGGTCTAAGGATATCATCCTCACCGTCCAAAGACAACCTTTAGGGTCCGAATTGAATTTGCATCATGTTTATATTTTCGCAATAACCCATATATATATATATATATATATTCGCATGTACCGTGTTTTAAATTTTACAGGCAATTCGGGAAGTAACCGTTCTTCAAATGGGAGCAATCTTCGCTCTGGTTTCCGGTCACAACGTTCACATCCTTCAATTGTCTCAAACGTAACCAACCACCACCAATTGCCCACCTTTTACTCTATGACCGTTCAGATACTCGCTCTGTGATACATCTTTAATGTTTCATATTCACATTCATGACTCCATATAATTCATCCGATACTATCCTATCCAAGTGAACCCTTTCCGAAACATACGACAATTCTTATAACAACTCCATCAGTTTCGTTTGTCGTTGGCTCCAGAACTACACACGGCCTGATTCCCCTAACACCAGGGATATGTAGGCAACTTAGGAACCAGGGTTCGGCCTCCATTTTTTTCAAATCACATCATTCTTCATTCTATTCGGCCAAAATTGGTCATCATTTTCTTTACCCAACAATTCTTTCATCATTCCCGGGTAAAGAGGGGAAACTGTTGTTACCCAATTTTGCCCTCATATTTTCTCAAATAATATATATACTTTCAAAATATCATTTTGCATTATTATTTAGTTATAAATCTATACAAGCATCTTTCTATAATTTTTCATAATTTTCAGAGCTTTAAAATTAATTTTTCTGCATTTAAATTACTTGAATATTTATTAATTACTCCTTTCAATTATTTTGTGATGACTTAATTATCTAACATTATTATTTTTCATCTATAATACTTGTTTCAAATATATTATTCTATCTGTTTTATAATTATATTAGTATGTTTAGGCTATTTGCACAATCTTGCAATAATAGCTTGTATTTTACAATTTTATTACATTTGTCATTTTATTTAAGGTAAAAATAATATCTTATATTTTTATAATCTTCTACTATTATTGTAAAATATTAATTTGCATAAATAGAATTTTTTATAATTTATTAAATTATATTTCCCTTTAATTTTCTATTTTAAAATCTAGCCCAAAATTGGGATTAATTTCGGACCAGATAAGCCCCAAATCTCTAGCCCAACAACCCTTAACCCAATACCAATAACCCATCACCCCACGCCCGTTTTATATGACCCACCCCACATTCATTTAATCTTGGTCGTTGATCTCAGAGATCAACGGCTCACAAGCCACCCCCTTTTAAATCCATTAAACCTAAACCCTAACCCTATTATCCCACTACTCATCGCCTATAAACTCTCTATGTCTTGCCTCTCTCTGAAGAACCCTAATCGTCACCCTTCACCAATCCCTCTTCTAATCCCGTTAGCTTTGGGATTCACCTGTTATGGGATTCACCTGTTATTTACTTACCATATCCATATTTCTTCTCTACTGGTTACTCCTTTGTGGTATTACATAGTACTTGCTCTATTTTTGGCAAGTACAAATCTTCAAATCAAAGGGAATCAATTGGGACTCATACAATATTTCGTTTAGATACATTTATATCAAGGCTATACGAGTCCGATTAGCCAAGATCTCCGGCCAATTTTCGATTTCTGTCAACTAGGGTTTACCTAATTTTTTTCTAATCTGACTTTTTACTAATTCTACATGTTATTATTTCCTTTTTTTATTTTTACAATATTTTCTTGATTTGTTTGTTTGATTTCTACTACTATATAAATCCCTTCCCTTTCCCATTTGAAACAGACTTTAGTCACAAAATTCACTAAAAATTGAAGTTATTGTTCTATAGTTCTCTCATTCTCTTGTTCTATACTTTGATTCTTGGCCGGCTGAAAGGCAAGACCACCGGGATTTGACTTTTTTACCTTATCTTGGTGCGAGCACCGCTCGGGGTTCATTTGAAGTCCTTGGGAACTCTGAAGCACTAAGATTCTGGGTTCTTAATCTTTGTTGATATTCAAAGTATTATGGAATTTGTTCTTTATTGTTGTCCGTTTAACTGGTAAGTCACTTGGATTTTGCAATTTTGTTCTTATGTGTTGATGTTTTGCATATTATTACCTCTGAAATTTGTGGCCTAATATGTTTCTGGTTAATTCTGCGTGCAACCTTGTTAGATTTGCACTTGTTTTGAACACCTTTAGCATTTAATTTTACCTAAAGCTACTATTTCTGAGATATGTTATTTGAATATGCTTTCCTTGAATAATTTAGATTCTCTTAAGTTCATATTAGCCTAATGTGTTGATACCTGAATGTCTACATTTGCAATTGGACATGAGCTTGCTTTCCCACTCTGTTCTAAATTCCTGTAATGGCTAACTTGGATCTGTAATAATGTTAAGACCTTCACTATTAATTATGACTTGCTTCCCCTATTAATGTGTTCCTCAACATGTCTTTGGTTTGCATGATTTTGTAGCCTTAGTGATTATTTGGGACCTTTGGAATGGCTATCTTAATTTGTGTTTCCGTACTATGTTTGATACTGTTTTGCTTCACGATGTAAGTTAACATGTCTGTCTTTTGATTTGTGATGGATACTTAGCATAATTTGGACTCTTAAGCTTTAAACCTTCTAAATTAGTGCCCTACTTAGATTTGTTTGGTATTATGCATCTTTGTATGTTAATTTTGTAATCTCAGGAAACTTGATTCCCCTCTAACTCTCAATGTGATTTCTACCAATGTGTTACTCCTTGCTAAGTGTTGAACCTGTAATAGCCATCCGCCTCTAAGTCTTGTTGGCCTTCTTAACTAACATGTTCTGTGTTTTTAACTTTACTATGTCGCTTTCTAAAAATACAAGTGTATCTCTTCAAATTCTGTCCCTTAATTTATGTTCTCTCACTCTCATTTGTTACCTACACTATTCTAAACCTATCACTCTTGGCTGGCTGAAAGGCAAGGTCACCAAGACTCTCACCATTGACCTCCCTAGTGTGAGCACTGCTCGGGGTCCATTTGAGATCCTTGTGAACTCTGACACACTAGGATTTGGGGTTCTTTGGCCACTCTCTTTACTACTGAGACCTTAGCTTTATCTGACACTCAGTTCTTTCCTCATTCTATCTACTGAATTTGCATACTAGGTTGTTTAAGTGATTTTTGTGTAATTCAATGTTTGGGTCATATGGTAAATCTGTGGATGTTTGTTTGGTTTGAGTTCTTCTATGGTTTCTGGGCTGTGCTAATGAATATAGTCCCCTATTAGAATCCAGGTATGTTATTGGTGAAGAAAGAGTTTTTTGAAGTCCCAAACAATAATGGGTATCTCCTTTTGGGCCTTATATAGGTCTACTATTGCTGCTTGTATAATATTTTGTAGTTAAATTCATCATTGGATCTGTAATAATTTTATAATTAACAATTGGGGTGGTAGTGAAATTGGGGGAAACGAGTATACACTAATGTTGCATAAAAGGGTAGGAAACATGCCTATAGGGTTCGTATGATCTACTTGTTATCCAACCTGCTATATATGCCATTCAATTTCCATGTGCATTGGTAAAAATCATGCCAATAGAAAAATCACACACTCACACAACTTGCCTATTATCAAAGCATAAGTACTTTAATTATTCCTATGTCTACTGCTGGACAACATGCCTATAGGAAATAAAATGTCAATAACCATTCTTTCAATTTGCATAACTGCAGCATATTCATTAGATACCATGCCTATAGGATTATACTAGCTTATGTTGTACTGGTCTTAATCCAAAAATCATGCCTATAGGACTTTAATTGGTTAATTTGTTATTGTTGTCATACTGCTCACATAGAAAATATGCCTATAGGGGTTAAGTATAAAAATCAGTTTAAATCGTTAATCGTTAGAAATCATGCCTATAGGGTATTATCACTCGCTTTAAAATGCTAATACTGAACTTTCAAACACTGTTTCATTGCTTAGCCATGCCACTATTAGAAAGCATGCCCATAGGATCAAACTGAGTAATTCTGAGTATTTCCAATGGTTATCACTGCCAACTACTACGTAGATCACCTAGAGATCATGTCTATAGGTTTAATCACTTATAACCTGTAATTTCAATAATCAGCATGCAATACCAAATACCCTAAACTGTATAATTGTTTGGAAATCATGTCTATAAGTTTAAAGTGACGCCTTGCATCTGAAATTGCATGCACGTTTGAATCCAATGTCACATAGAAACCATGTCTATAGGGCTTAATGGCTTTAATTTGCCTCAATTCTGAATATGTCTAACGCCTAATGTGAGAATTTGTTTGCGTGCAGTTGTTGTCTAAGTGTGGAAGCTAACGTGAGCCCTTAATTGCCTTTACATGAAGTCTACCTTATTTTGAATGTCGCCTAGTTTTATCATTCTGAGCAACCTAAGTAAAGTCTAGAACCACCCTAAATAGAGGTCCAATGCCTCCAGGACCATAGGTATAGGACGGGCAGTGCATGACTTAGAATTTAATTAGAGCGCTTAGGTAAACAACTTTAACATAGTAATCGGGTAGCAGGAGATGATAAATTTTGCCCACTGAATAATATGAGTAACTTCCTAACTCAAGGGAGTGCAAAGTATTATTTATGTTGCACGGGGTGAACCTTTAGGCTAAAAAACGTAGGACCCCCCCTCTCTTCTTTATACATTTAGCAGTCTAATATAGACCGTCATAGTTATATCCTTGTAATCCTTATTTCTCATTGTGTTATAATACATTTATTTGACCCTTACTCTCTTTGTTTATCTTGCCTAATTTTAATCCACATAATCTTAAGTTCGGTCGGGACCCACATTTGTGGACCTTGAAAAGTGCCTAACACGTTTTCTTTGAGGTAATTTGAGCCCTTACTCGATCTTTGGTGGCGTTGACTAGTCAAACAGAGTTATCTGCATAATAGATGCCCTGACACACCTCAAAAACCATTAGGTGGCGACTCTTATTCTTTAGCACTCTATCTCTCATCCAAAAGAGTTGTCACAACGTCGAACCCCGCTTTCGCGAGAAAAAAGGGACGCGACATCATGATGACTCTGCTGGGGATATACTTAGGCTCTTACCATAATGAACTTGATTTATGTGGGTTATTTGCTTTGTTATAACATGCACATCCTTTCCCTTCTCCACCTTTATTTGTTTGAATTTGTTTTAACATGCACATCCCTTCCCCATTATTTTCTATGACTGCTCTTCATTTTGACTGTTATATCATGCCTCTCCCATACCTATTCCCATATCTGCTTTATTACATTCTTGCATATATTCCACGAACTAAACTGGATCCTTCCTTTTGTCTTTCCTTTCTATATTTCCTATGTTTACCTTACTATTATATTTACTGCTTTTACATATTTATCATGCAAATACTTGAAAATGTGTTATTATCTCTGCATAAAGCAATGCTACACATCATACTCTACACGTGCCAATTATCAACATAGTGGCTCTTGTTGAGTGTCCGCACTCTTCCAAAATTACCCTTTTTATTTTAAATCGGAAAGGTTTATTTGCGGTAGACTAGTCGATCAACGGTGCAATCGACGGTTCCGTGCCTTTTCCTCTCAAGTTGTCCACTTGGGAGTACTAGTCTAGGCCATTCAAGAAACCTTACTCCAACTTGAAATGTACATGCATCATACTAAACCTAGTACGTATTGAAGCGTTATTAATGTAATAACCTGCTAAGATGAACCTCGTCCAAAGTCCGACGGGATTTCCACAATCCCAATAGACGCTATCATACTATGTGCATTACTTGGAGAAAATATGTCAACGTGTTGATCATTATTTGCGTAAACATTTTTGGCATTAATGAAATGATGCAAATGTTGGCATCAATTTTTTCCAAGTCTACGTGTCGCTTAGGCCTACCTCGGGCACAATGAGGTCCCCAAAGTAGGACGTGAATTATTGCCTGACTTTGTGAAATATGTTTTAATATCGCAAACACTCTTTTAACATTCCTTACCAACTTGGTAACCTTTTGCTTTTTCTTTCTTTTGATTATTTCTATTCCCAAAGGTTGGTTCGTGCATACTGGCATCTTCTCAAGAACTGGACCGTTGCATCATCCCGGGCTCGTCGAGTTCCCGGGTACCCTGGCAAATTAGCATAAATTACTTTAAAAATTAGTTTTGAGAATTTGAGACATTTTTCAGTATTACATTTTGAAATAATTGCTCGAGCCATCGAGCCGCACTTGTTGACATTTTAAAGATGGTTTTTAATGCATTACTGCTTTTTATATTTATTATTATGTTTATATTTTTCTTTTCGGCATTATTATTACCTATCCCGATGAACCTACAACTTTGACATGTAATGAGGCAACGAGACATAAGGATAATGATTCAGAGGATCTGGAAGATGACATAATACTTAAGGAAATTATGAGAGAAGTGGAAAAGTTTGAAAACAAGCCTAAGTCTAATTTAGACGAGAATGAGACAGTTAACTTAGGGGACTCTGAAGCGGTCAAGGAAATACGTATAAGCATTCACTTATCACCATCAGAGAAGGAAAAGTATGTCTGATTCCTAAAAGAGTATGAAGATATCTTTGCATGGTCCTATGATGATATGACTGATTTGAGCACATCCATAGTGGCTCACAAGCTACCTACCTATATAAGCTTAGAAAATTTAAGCCGGATATGAGTTTGAAGATAAAAGAGGAGGTCACCAAGCAAATCAAAGCCAAGGTTCTCAGAGTGGTTGAATATCCGACATGGTTGGCCAACATTGTGCCGATTCCAAAGAAAGATGGGAAAGTCAGAGTGTGTGTTGATTACCGAGATTTAAACAGGGCGAGTCCCAAAGATGATTTTCCATTGCCCAATATACACATACTTATCAACAATTGTGCCAAGCATGAACTCCAGTCCTTTGTGGATTGCTCGCGGGGTATCATCAGATCTGGATGGATGAAGAGGATGCCGAAAAGACCTCCTTTATCACACTATGTGGAATGTACTGCTATTAAATGATGTTGTTTGGTTTGAAGAATGCTGGAGCCACTTACATGAGATCCATAAAAACCATTTTCCACGACATGATACAAGGAAATAGAGGTGTATGTGGATGACGTCATCATCAAATCCAGAAGAAGCACATATCATATAACAGACTTGAGGAAATTATTTGATCGATTTTGAAGGTACAATTTGAAACTGAATCCTGCAAAGTGTGCCTTCGGAGTCCCTGTCGGAAAATTGCTAGGATTCATTGTCAGTCGTCGAGGGATTGAATTAGATCCGTCAAAGGTCAAAGCTATCCAGGACTTGCCACCTCCGAAGAATAAGAAAGATGTGATGGGCTTCTTAGGGCGTCTCAACTACATAAGCCATTTCATAGCACAATCAATCGTGATCTGTGAGTCGCTATTCAAAACACTGAAGAAAGATGCTGCAACAAGCTGGACTGAAGAATGTCGGAAAGCCTTCCACAAAATCAAAGAGTATTTGTCTAAACCACATGGTCTGGTCCCACCAGAACCAGAAAGACATTTGCTGCTTTATTTGTCCGTACTAGATGGGGCTTTTGGTTGCGTTCTGGACATCACGATGAGACTGGAAGAAAGGAGCAGGCAATATATTAAGGGAGTTAAAGGAAGAATCTCTGGGAACGTGGACTCAATATAGGATTTCAAAGTATGATGGAATTTTCTATTTGTGGAGCACTTCATTTCCTCTCTAAATTATCAAAGTAGTGTGCTTTACATGCCAAACTTGAACTTCTTCTGTTGGTAATTTCTAAATTCCCATTGAAGTGGACTATACACCTAAGGTCTCTTAATTTGTGCTCTATTGTTATTTGTTCTCGTAAGAATAACTTTATCTATAGATCTAGTTCCAAAAAGGAAGAGACGAACAAGGAAAGATGAGGATGAATGATCTGCGCAACTGCTTGTGTGACAATCTCTTCTCTTCTGAAGAGAAAGTAGAAGATAGAACGAAGATGCACCTATTGTTTCAATTAAGTTCTTTACTTTCTCTTTCTCTTTCTTTTAATCGTGTGTTTATTGATAATGTGCCTATTTTTCAGTTAAGTTCTCTACTTTCTCTCCCTCTTTCTTAATGATAATCATTGAAGTGGACTATGCACCC
This sequence comes from Nicotiana otophora, assembly GCA_000715115.1. Taxonomy (NCBI): domain Eukaryota; kingdom Viridiplantae; phylum Streptophyta; class Magnoliopsida; order Solanales; family Solanaceae; genus Nicotiana; species Nicotiana otophora. The sequence continues at coordinate 19,916 of AWOL01S0067215.1, forward strand.
AAGTTGTTTGGTGATATGCCTGACTCATTCACCAAATAATATTTGAATAAGTACATAATGTAAAACATGTTTTAAATAGAGTTCTTCTCGCGAATGCATATCTTAAAACTATTCTTTAAGAACAATCATAGCTTTAGAATTGTATTTCGACTCACATTGCAGTTCACTATGATTATTGCAAGTAATAATTCATTTCTTTGACACGTCTAGCTTTTCTCTTTTTTTTTTTTTTTTTTTTTTTTNTCTAATAAGTAATTAGGCCAACCAAATCTCTAATATTTCAAATTTGGTTTTTCTTTGATATAGAGTAAAAACTAAAAAAGGAAATAGAGAAATGGACTTCGACGCTGCCACAACTTATGCTTCTCCATGAAGAAGTAAAGTAAAGGTAACTGCCTTTCCCCTTTTTTTGTTAATGATACTTTGGTAGATTACTAGCACTTTGTTTTTTGCTTTCTCAATGTTCACTGGATTTTTATCATCTTTTGAGCTAGTGGGAATTACTGAGGCTAACGATTGTAGCGAATTCAAAG